>ML800155.1:10692-58823 GCA_009831015.1 Picea engelmannii
AATTTGCGGACCCGAATTCCCATTTGTTCTGGTGCTTAAATTTCTGCTCAATTTTAACAGCATATCGATAAGTAGCATCGAGTGATGAGATGTCTAGAAAATCCAATTCAGTCTGAATGTATCTGTGTAGATCCCCACAGTATTTCATAACCAAATGTCACGTGGAGTCTTTGATACCTAGCTTGGTGCACAAGGTATGGAAGGTATTGGTGAACTCTGGAACTGCTTGGCCCCTCTCTTGCCGTAGTGTGGTCTGGTTCTCATAGTTGCCCACAGAGTAATACTGTTCTTTTACCGCATCCACAAAAAAATCCCAAGTGGGATCAACCACATATATTCCAGACTCCTCTGTGGAAATTTTCTCCTAGTAAGTTTCCCACCAATGTTTGACATGAGGGAGAGCTTTAAGGAGTGCGAAGGTGATATTTTCTTTGTCGAAAAATTGAGAATAGAGAAATAACCTTCTAGCAGAGTTAACCATTTTTCTAGAGCTTCTGCATCTATCTGTCCTTCAAATATAGGAATATCAAAATTAAATTGTACCTTGAAAGGCGAGGTGCCTCCAAAGTGGCCTCTTGATGAATATGCGCCTGATGCTATCGGCAAACGTTTAAGGATGTGGGCAAAATTCTCCATCATTTCGTCCCTCTGTCGCATGAGAGCTTGCTCAAGCAACAGATTGATAGGATCGTCTGCTCTGTCGATTTTGTTTTCTTCTTCCATTGAGGGTTTCTTCGGTGTGCGGGAGAGATTGTATTTAAGAGAGACAAGCTCAAGACCCAACTTTCTATACTCGGACCTCGTCGGGGACATGCACTGAAGAAAACGATCAAGAGCAACCTGCTCTGATACCACTGATCGAAATTATTTTCGGTACAAAATGAGATCGGAGATATAATATAGAAATGCACAGAGATATCCCAGAGATTCAATAATATAATAGAAATATATCAGAGATGCAACCATAAACACAGATATACAGTAATACACTATTTCTATTCATGAAAAAATGTACAAAGACTGTAAAAAGACTGAGTGAAAGACTTGCTAGAATGGTGGCATCTTATCTCTGAGAAGAGATGTGACGGCTACTCACATTCACCAGAAGATGATTACAATGAGGATATGAAGGCCTTTTTACAATAAGTAGGAATGCCAAAAACCCTAGAAATCCAAAAACCTAACCCTAGGAGATGAAACTCCAAAAGTCATGTGGGCCCCGTTTGGGTATGTGAGTACATCATCTTCCCAGGTTCGTAACTTTTGCATACGATCTCTATTTTAGACGTGTGATAGCTCGTTGGAAAGGTATCTTCGAGGAGATTTATTTTGGGGGCTTAATGATGCCTTTGTTTATCACGGAGAACCTCAATCTCAAGAAACCTTCATTTGGACCCTCAAAATGGCCCCGGAAGTTAAAACTTGCTAAAAATAGTAAATTGCCAAAATTGTCAGAAAACTGTTTTGAGACATTTGGAAAAGTTGGGTGGCCACTGATATCCACCTGGATCAATCCTCCCTCCTTAGGAAGCAATGGTCTCCATTGTGTTAAGTTCACGGGGGAGAGGGAAAAGCGTTTGTTGAATCTGCATCTTGGTGAGCTGCTTGTCTTGCTGGTGACGTCACGTTGCTCAGTTTGTGGAAATCTGTCATGAACCTGTTGAGGTTGAGGCTATTCAACAAGTCGAGATACATGAGAGGACGATGTGCAGAAGGAATCTTCACACTTTGTTGCAGCCTTGTTGACCTGCTTCCGTTGGATAGAAGGTGCTTTGGGCAAGCCTGTAGTGGTTGCAGTGTCCTTTTTTTCTCCTTTTGAATAGATTGTGAAGAAGTTGAATTTTGCAGTATGAGATACTACCTTGCGACACTTTTTAGGTGAAAAAATAGTTCGAACTACCTCTGGTATTCTGTAGAGATGACCCCGCAAAGTAACAATGACACTACGGGGTCGAGACTCATAAATAACATGGTGCTTCCACATATATGGCTGGTACAAGAGAACATCACATACATCTAGTGGGGCAACATCACATAATACCTCATCCTTGAAGGGTTGGATGCGATATGAAAATCAACATTGTTGGCTGACACGAAGATCTCGTCCTTGGCGAAGCCACCCAATGTTGTATGGCTGCGGGTGTGGTGTTGTCGACAATCCCAACTGTTTGACGACCTCTGCTGAGATGAGGTTCTTTTAGCTTCCGCTATCAACAATAAAATGCAGCGGGGTCCCCTTCACCCACATGTGTGAATGAAAAAGGGGCTCTCCCCCTCTTTAGGATCTATTGGTTCCTCTGGTTGAATTGCTGCGGTCAAGACAATAGCAGTGGGGTCCGCCTCAATGATCTGTCCTTTACCAGTATTTTCAGAATCAGATTCTGATTCAGAGTTCAGCTCCTTGTCTTTGATCTCGGCCACCAATGACTGTTTTGAGTGACATTCATCGGTGTTGTGCCAGGGTCTTTTGTGGAAATCACACCATTTTTAGGTGTCCTTCTTTGTCTTCCCGTGACCCTTCTTTTACCGTGTCTTGGACTAGTTTTCGGGAGGCTGTTTGTTAGGACTGTCTTTTCCATACTTTGGTTGTTGCGGATTTGCAGACCCGAATTCCCGTTTGTTCTGGTGCTTAAATTTCTGCTCAATTTTAACAACATATCGATAAGCATCACTGAGTGATGAGATGTCCAGAAAAGCCATTTCAGTCTGGATGTATCTGTGTAGAGCCCCACGGTATTTTAGAACCAAATGTCACTCGGAGTCTTTGATACCCAAATTGGTGCGCAAGGTATGGAAGGTATTGGTGAACTTCGGAACTGCTTGGCCCCTCTCTTGCCACAGTGTAGTCCATCTCATGTATTGTTCCTCATAGTTGCCCACAGGGTAATACTGTTCTTTTACTGCATCCATAAAAAAATCCCAAGTGGGATCGACCCCATATATTCCAGACTCCTCTGTGGAAGTTTGCTCCCAGTAAGTTTCCCACCAATGTTTGACATGAGGGAGGAAATTAAGGAGTGCGAAGGAGATCTTTTCTTTGTCGGAAAAATTGTGAACAGAGAAATAACCTTCTAGTAGAGTTAACCATTTTTCTAGGGCTTCTGCATCTATCTGTCCTTCAAATACAGGAATATAAAAATTAACTTGTACCTTGAAAGGCGAGGTGCCTCCAAAGTGGCCACTTGATAAAGATGTGCCTGATGCTATCGACGAGCGTTTAAGGATGTGGGAAAAATTCTCCATCATTTCGTCCCTATGTCGCGTGAGAGCTTGCTCAAGCAACAGATTGATAGGATCGTTAGTTCCGTCGATTTTATTTTCTTCCACCATTGAGGGTTTCTTGGGTGTGTGGGAGTGATTGTCTTCAAGAGAGACAAGCTCGAGACCCAACTTTCTATACTCGGACCTCGTCGGGGACATGCACTAAAAAAAATGATCAAGAGCAGCCTGCTCTGATACCACTGATCTGGATTATTTTCGGCACGAAATGAGATTGGAGATATAATATAGAAATGCACGGATATATCCCAGAGATTCAATAATATAACAGAAATGTATCAAAGATGCAACCATAAACACAGATATACAGTAATACACAATTTCTATTAATGAAAAAATGTACAGAGACTGTAAAAAGACAGAGTGAAAGACTCGCTAGAATGGTGGCATCTTATCTCTGAGAAGAGATGTGACGGCTACTCGCATTCATAATAAGATGATTACAATGAGGCTTTGAAGGCCTTTTTACAATAAGTAGGAATTCCAAAAACCCTAGACATCCAAAAACCTAAACCCAGGAGATGAAGTGTCAAAAGTCATGTGGGCCCTGTTTGGGTAAGTGATTACATCAAGTTCCCGGGGTCGTAACTTTTGCATACGATCTCCGTTTTAGGCGTGTGATATCTTGTTGGAAAGGTATCGTCGAGTAGATTAATTTTGGGTGCTCAATAATGCCTTAAATTATCATTAAGAACCTTTATCTTGAAAAACCATCATTTGGACCCTCAAAATGGCCCCGAAAGTTAAAACCTACTAAAAATAGTAAATTTCCAAAATTGCCAGAAAACTGTTTTGAGCCATTTGGAAAAGGTGGGTGGCCACCGATATCCATCTATATCAATCCTCCCTCCTTATGCAGCAATTTTTTCCATTGCATTGAGTTCCCAGAGGAGAGGGAAAAACATTTGTTGAATCTGCATCTTGGTGAGCTGCTTCTCTTGCTGGAGACGTCGCGTTGCTCAGTTTGTGGAAATTTGTCACGAACCAGTTCAGGATGAGGCTGTTCAACAAGTCAAGATACATGAGAGGACGACGTGCGGAAGGAATATTCACACTTTGCTGCAGCCTTGCCGACCTGCTTCCATTGGATAGAAGGTTCTTTGGGCAAGCCTGTAGTGGTTGCAGCGTCCTTTTGTTCTCCTTTTGAACAGATTGTGAAGAAGCTTAATTTTGGAGTATGAGATACTACCTTGCGACACTTTTTAAGTGAAACAATAGTTGGAACTACCTCTGGTATTCTGTAGAGATGAACCCCCAAAGTAATAATGACACTACGGGGTCGAGACTCATAAATAGCATGGCGCTTCCACATATATGGCTGGCACAAGAGAACATCACATACATCTAGTGGGGCAACATCACATAATACCTCATCCTTGAAGGGCTGGATGCTATATGAAAATTGACATTGTTGGCTGACATGAAAATCTCGTCCTTGGCGAAGCCACCCAATGTTGTATGGCTGCGGGTGTGGTGTTGTCAACAATCCCAACTGTTTGATGACCTCTGTTGAGATGAGGTTCTTATGGCTTCCGCTATCAACAATAAAATGCAGCGAGGTCCCCTTCACCCACATTTGTGAATGAAAAAGGGGCACTCCCCCTCTTCAGGATCTGTTGGTTCCTCTGGTTGAATTGCTGCGGGCGCGATAATAGCAGTGGGGTATGCGTCAATGATCTGTCCTTTACTAGTATTTTTAGAATCAGATTCTGAATCAGGGTTTGGCTCCTTGTCTTTGATCTCGGCCACCAATGACTGTTTTGAGTGACATTCATCGGTGTTGTGCTAGGGGCTTTTGTGGAAATCACACCATTTTCTAATGTCCTTCTTTGTCTTCCCGTGACCCTTCTTTTCCTGTGTCGTGGATAGGTTTTCGGGAGGTTGTTTGTTATTAATGTCTTTGCCATACTTTGGTTGTTGTGGATTTGCAGACCTGAATTCTCGTTTGTTTTGGTGCTTAAATTTCTGCTCAATTTTAACAGCATATCGATAAGCAACACCGAGTGATGAGTTGTCCAGAAAATCCATTTTAGTCTGGATTTATCTGTGTATTGCCCCACGGTATTTTAGAACCAAATGTCGCTTGGAGTCTTTGATACCCAGCTTGGTGTGCAAGGTATGGAAGGTATTGGTGAACTCTGGAACTTCTTGGCCCCTCTCTTGCCGCAATGTGGTCCATCTCATGTACTGGTGATTTTTCCCACCAATGTTTGACATGAGGGAGAACTTTAAGGAGTGCGAAGGTGATTTTTTCTTTGTCGGAAAAATTGTGAACAGAGAAATAACCTTCTAGCATAGTTAACCATTTTTCCAGTGCTTCTGCATCTATCTCTCCTTCAAATACAGGAATATCAAAATTAACTTGTACCTTGAAAGGAAAGGTGCCTCGAAAGTGTCCGCTTGATGAAGATGCGCTTGATGCTATCGTCAAGTGTTTAATGAAGTGGGAAAAATTCTCCATCATTTCATCCCTCTGTCGCGTGAGAGCTTGCTCAAGCAACAGATTGATAGGATCGTCTGCTCCGTTGATTTTAGTTTCTTCCACCATTGAGTGTTTCTTGGGTGTGCGGGAGCGATTGTCTTCAAGAGAGACAAGCTCGAGACCCAAATTTCTATACTCGGACTTCATCGGGGACATGCACTGAAAAAAACGTTCAAGAGCAGCCTGCTCTGATACGACTGATCTGGATTATTTTCGGCATGAAATGAGATCAGAGATATAATATAGAAATGCATGGAGATATCCTAGAGATTCAATAATATAACATAAATGTATCAGAGATGCAACCATAAACATAGATATACAGTAATACATGATTTCTATTAATGAAAAAATGTACAGAGACTGTCAAAAGATAGAGTGAAAGACTCGCTAGAATGGTGTTAGCTTATCTCTGAGAAGAGATGTGACGGCTACTCGCATTCCCAAGAAGATGATTACAATGAGGCTCTGAAGGCCTTTTTACAATAAGTAGGAATGCCAAAAACCCTAGACGTCCAAAAACCTAACCCCAGGAGATGAAGCACCAAAAGTCATGTGGGCCTTGTTTGAGTAAGTGAGTACATCAAGTTCCCGGGGTCATAACTTTTGCATATGATCTCCGTTTTAGGCGTGTGATAGCTCGTTGGAAAGGTATCATAAAGGAGATTCATTTTGGGAACTCAATCAAGCCTTCGTATATCATTGACAACCTCTATCTTGAGAAACTTTCTTTTGGACCCTCAAAATTACCCCGGAAGTTAAAACCTGCTAAAAATAGTAAATTGCCAAAATTGCCAAAAAAATGTTTTGAGCCTTTTGGAAAAGGTGGGTGGCCACCAATATCCACCTAGATCAATCATCCCTCTTTAGGAAGCGATGGTCTCCATTACATTGAGTTCCTAGAGGAGAGGGAAAAGCGTTTGTTGAATCTGCATCTTGGTGAGCTGCTTGTCTTGTTGGAGACGTCGCATTGCTCGGTTTGTGGAAATCTGTCACGAACCTGTTGGGGTTGAGGCTATTCAACAAGTCGAGATACATGAGAGGACGACGTGAAGAAGGAATCTTCACACTTTTCTGCAGCCTTGTCAACCTGCTTCCATTGGATAGAAGGTGCTTTGGGTAAGCCTGTAGTGGTTGCAGTGTCCTTTTGTTCTCCTTTTGAACAGATTGTGAAGAAGCTGAATTTTGCAGTATGAGATACGAACTTTCGACACTTTTTAGGTAAAATAATAGTTGAAACTACCTCTGGTATTCTGTAGAGATGACCCCCCAAAGGAACAATGACACTACGGGGTTGAGACTCATAAATAGCATGGCGCTTCCACATATATGGCTGGCACAAGAGAACATCACATATATCCAGTGGGGCAACATCACATAATACCTCATCCTTGAAGGGCTAGATGTTGTATGAAAATTGACATTGTTGGCTGACACGAAGATCTCGTCCTTGGCAAAGCCACCCAATGTTGTATGGCTACAGGTGTGGTGTTGTCGACAATCCCAACTGTTTGATGACCTCTGCTAAGATGAGGTTCTTCTGGCTTCCGCTATCAACAATAAAATGTAGCGGGGTCCCCTTCACCCACATCTGTGAATGAAAAAGGGGCGATCCCCCTCTTCAGGATCTGTCGGTTCCTCTAGTTGAATCAGGGTTCAACTCCTTGTCTTTGATCTCGGCCACCAATGACTGTTTTGAGAAACATTCATTGGTGTTGTGCCATGGGATTTTGTGTAAATCACACCATTTTCCGGTGTCCTTCTTTGTCTTCCCGTGACCCTTCTTTTCCTGTGTCTTGGACTGGTTTTCGGGAGGCTATTTGTTAGGACTGTCTTTCCCATACTTTGGTTGTTGCGGATTTGCAGACCTGAATTCTCGTTTGTTCTGGTGCTTAAATTTCTGCTCAATTTTAACAGCATATCAATAAGCATCACCGAGTGATGAGATGTCCAGAAAATCCATTTCAGTCTGGATGTATCTGTGTAGACCCCCACAGTATTTTAGAACCAAATGTCGCTCGGAGTCCTTGATACCCATCTTGGTGCGTAAGGTATGGAAGGTATTGGTGAACTCCATAACTTCTTGGCACTTCTCTTGCCGCAGTGTGGTCCATCTCATGTACTGGTTCTCATAGTTGCCCATAGGGTAATACTGTTCTTTTACCGCATCCACAAAAAAATCCCAAGTGGGATCGGCCCCATATATTACAGACTCCTCTGTGGAACTTTGCTCCCAGTAAGTTTTCCACCAATGTTTGACATGAGGGAGAGCTTTAAAGAGTGCGAAGGTTATCTTTTCTTTGCGAAATTTTTTTGAGCAGACAAATAACCTTCTAGTAGAGTTAACCATTTTTCTAGGGCTTCTGCATCTATCTGTCCTTCAAATATAGGAATATCAAAATTAACTTGTACCTTGAAAGGTGAGGTGCCTCCAAAGTGGCCGCTTGATGAAGATGCGCCTGATGCTCTTGGCAGGCATTTAAGGATATGGGCAAAATTCTCCATCATTTCGTCTCTCTGTAGCATGAGAGCTTGCTCAAGCAACAGATTGATGGATCGTTTGCTTTGTCGATTTTATTTTCTTCTGCCATTGAGGGTTTCTTGGGTGTGCGGGAGAGATTGTCTTCAAGAGGGACAAGATCAAGACCCAACTTGCTATACTCGGACCTCGTCGGGGACATGCACTGAAAAAAATGATCAAGAGAACCCGGCTCTGATACCACTGATCTGGATTATTTTCGGCACGAAATGAGATTGGAGATATAATATAGAAATGCACGGAGATATCCCAAAAATTCAATAATATAACATAAATGTATCAGAGATGCAACCATAAACACATATATATAGTAATACACAATTTCTATTAATGAAAATTTTTACAGAGATTGTAAAAAGACAGAGTGAAAGACTCGCTAGAATGGTTGTAGCTTATCTCTGAGAAGAGATGTGACAGCTACTCGCATTTGCAAGAAGATGATTACAATGAGGTTCTGAAGACATTTTTACAATAAGAAGAAATTCCAAAAACCCCAAACATCCAAAAACCTAACCCCAGGAGATGAAGCACCAAAAGTTATGTGGGCCCCGTTTGGGTAAGTGAGTACATCAATTTCCCGGGGTCGTAACTTTTGCATACGATTTCCGTTTTAGGCGTGTGATAGCTCGTTGGAAAGGTATCATAGAGTAGATTAATTTCAGGGGTTCAATCATGCCTTTGGTTATAATTGAGAGCCTCAATCTTGAGAAATCTTCATTTGGACCCTCAAAATGGCCCCGGAAGATAAAACCTGCTAAAAATAGTAAATTGTCAAAATTGCGAGAAAACTGTTTTGATCCATTTGGAAAAGGTGGGTGGCCACTGATATCCACCTATATAAATCCTCCCTCCTTAGGAATCAATGGTATCCATTGCGTTGAGTTCCTGGGGGAGAGGGAAAAGCATTTGTTGAATCTGCATCTTGGTGAGCCGCTTGTCTTGCTAGAGACGTCGCGTTGCTCAGTTTGTGGAAATCTGTCATGAACCTGTTGAGGTTGAGGCTATTCAACAAGTCGAGATACATGAGAGGAAGACGTGTAGAAGGAATCTCCACACTTTGTTAAAGCCTTTTCAACCTGCTTCTTTTGGATAGAAGGTGGTTTGGGCAAGCCTGTAGTGGTTGCAGTGTCATTTTCTTCTCCTTTTGAACAGATTGTGAAGAAGCTTAATTTTGCAGTATGAGATACTACCTTGCGACACTTTTTAGGTGAAACAATAGTTCGAACTACCTCTGGTATTCTGTAAAGATGACCCCCAAAGTAACAATGACACTACAGGGTCGAGACTCATAAATAGCATGGTGCTTCCACATATATGGCTGGCACAAGAGAACATCACATACATCCAGTGGGGCAACATCACATAATACCTCATCCTTGAAGGGATGGATGCTGTATGAAAATCGACATTGTTGGCTGACACGAAGATCTCGTCCTTGGTGAAGCCACCCAATGTTGTATGGCTGTGAGTGTGGTGTTGTCGACAATCCCAACTGTTTGAGGACCTCTGTTGAGATGAGGTTCTTCTTGCTTCCACTATCAACAATAAAATGTAGTGGGGTCCCCTTCACCCACATCTGTGAATGAAAAAGGGGTGCTCCCCCTTTTCAGGATCTATTGGTTCCTCTGGTTGAATTGTTGCGGTCATGACAATAGCAGTGGGGTCTGCGTCAATGATCTGTCCTTTACCGGTATTTTCGGAATCAGATTCTGAATCATGGTTCAGCTCCTTGTCTTTGATCTCGGCCACCAATGACTGTTTTGAGTGACATTCATCGGTGTTGTGCCAAGGGCTTTTGTGGAAATCACACCATTTTCTGGTGTCCTTCTTTGTCTTCTCGTGACCCTTCTTTTCCTGTGTCTTGGACTGGTTTTCAGGAGGTTGTTTGTTAGGACCGTCTTTGCCATACTTCAGTTTTTGTTTGTTCTGGTGCTTAAATTTCTGCTCAATTTTAACAGCATATCAATATGCAGCACCGAGTGATGAAATGTCTAGAAAATCCATTTCAGTCTGTATGTATCTGTGTAGAGCCCCATGGTATTTCAGAACCAAATGTTGCTCGTAGTCTTTGATACCCAGCTTGGTGCGCAAGGTATGGAAGGTATTGGTGAACTCCAGAACTTCTTGGTCCCTCTCTTACAGTAGTGTGGTCCATCTCATGTACTGGTCCTCATAGTTTCCCACAGGGTAATACTCTTCTTTTACCGCATCCACAAAAAAATCACAAGTGGGATCGACCCCATATTTTCCAGAATCCTCTGTGGAACTTTTCTCTTAGTAAGTTTCCCACAAATGTTTGACATGACGGAGAGCTTTAAGGAGTGTGAAGGTGATATTTTCTTTGTAGAAAAAATTGTGAACAGAGAAATAACCTTCTAGCAGAGTTAACCATTTTTCTAGGGCTTCTGCATCTATCTCTCCTTCAAATATAAGAATATCAAAATTAACTTGTACCTTGAAAGGCGAGGTGCCTCGAAAGTGGCCGCTTGATGAAGATGTGCTTGATGCTATCTGCAGGCATTTAAGGATGTGGGCAAAATTCTCCATTATTTCGTCCGTCTGTCACGTGAGAGCTTGCTCAAGCAACATATTGATAGGATTGTCTGCTCCGTCGAATTTATTTTCTTCCACCATTGAGGGTTTCTTGGGTGTGCGGGGGTGATTGTCTTCAAGAGAGACAAGCTCAAGACCCAACTTGCTATACTCAGACCTCGTCGGGGACTTGCACTGAAAAAAATGATCGAGAGCAGGCTTCTCTGATACCACTGATTCGGATTATTTTCGGTATGAAATGAGATCGGAGATATAATAAAGAAATGCACGGAGATATCGCAGATATTCAATAATATAATAGAAATGTATTATAGATGCAACCATAAACACAGATATAAAGTAATACATGATTTCTATTAATGAAAAAATGTACAGAGATTGTAAAAAGACAGAGTGAAAGACTCGCTAGAATGGTGGCAGCTTATCTCTGAGAAGAGATGTGACGACTACTTGCATTCACAATAAGATGATTACAATGAGGCTCTGAATGCCTTTTTACAATAAGCAGGAATGCCAAAATACCTAGACATCCAAAAATGTAACCCTAGGAGATGAAGCGCCAAAATTCATGTGGGCCCCGTTTGGGTAAGTGAGTACATCAACTTCCCAGGGTTGTAACTTTTGCATACGATCTTCGTTTTAGGCGTGTGATAGCTCGTTGGAAAGGTATCATTGAGAAGATTCATTTTGGGGGATCAATCATGCCTTCAGATATCATTGAGAACCTTGATCTCGAAAAACCTTCATTTGGACCCTCAAAATGGCCCCAGAAGTTAAAACCTGCTAAAAATAGTAAATTGCCAAAATTGCCAGAAAACTATTTTGAGACATTTGGAAAAGGTGGGAGGCCACTGATATCCACCATTATCAATCCTACCTCCTTAGGAAGCAATGGTATCCATTGCGTTGAGTCCCCGGGGGAGAGGGAAAAACGTTTCTTGAATCTGCATCTTGGTGAGCTGCTTGTCCTGCTAGAGACGTCGCGTTGCTCAGTTTGTGGAAATCTGTCACGAACCTGTTGAGGTTGAGGTTGTTCAACAAGTTGAGATACATGAGAGGACGACGTGCAGAAGGAATATTCACACTTTGTTGTAGCCTTGTCGACCTGCTTCCGTTGGATAGAAGGTGCTTTGGCCAAACCTGTAGTGGTTACAGTGTCCTTTTGTTCTCCTTTTAAATAGATTGTGAAGAAGCTGAATTTTGTAGTATGAGATACCACCTTACAATACTTTTTAGGTGAAACAATAGTTGGAACTACCTCTGGAATTCTGTAGAGATGACCCCCCAAAGTAACAATGACACTACGGGTCTATACTCATAAATAGCATGGTGTTTCCACATATATGGCTGGCACAAGAGAACATCACATACATCTAGTGGGGCAACATCACATAATACCTCGTCCTTGAAGGAATGGATGCTGTATGAAAATCGACATTGTTGGCTGACATGAAGATCTCGTCCTTGGTGAAGCCACCTAATGTTGTATGGCTGCGGGTGTGGTGTTGTCAACAATCCCAACTGTTTGACGACCTCTGCTGAGATGAGGTTTTTCTGGCTTCCGCTATCAACAATAGAATGCAGCGGGGTCCCCTTTACTCATATCTGTGAATGAAAAAGGCGTGCTCCCCCTCTTCAGGATCTGTTGGTTCCTCTAGTTGAATTGTTGCGGTCGCGACAATATCAGTGGGGTCTGTGTCAATGATCTATCCTTTACCAGTATTTTCAGAATCAAATTCTGAATCAGGGTTCAGCTCCTTGTCTTTGATCTCGGCCACCAATGACTGTTTTGAGCAACATTCATTGGTGTTATGCCAAGGGATTTTGTGGAAATCACACCATTTTCCGATGTCCTTCTTTGTCTTCCCTTGACCCTTCTTTTGCTGTGTCTTGGATTGGTTTTTGGGAGGCTGTTTGTTAGGACCGTCTTTGCCATACTTTGGTTGTTGCGGATTTGCAGACCTGAATTCCCATTTGTTCTGGTGCTTAAATTTTTGCTCAATTTTAACAGCATATCGATAAGCAGCACCGAGTGATGAGATGTCCAGAAAATCCATTTCAGTCTGGATGTATCTGTGTAGAGCCCCATAGTATTTCAGAACCAAATGTAGCTCAGAGTCTTTGATACCCAACTTGGTGTGCAAGGTATGGAAGGTATTGGTGAACTCCGAAACTGCTTGGCCCCTTCTTGCCGCAGTGTGGTCGATCTCATGTATTGGTCCTCATAGTTGCCCATGGGGTAATACTTTTCTTTTACCACATCTACAAAAAAATCCCAAGTGGGATCGGCCCCATATATTCTAGACTCCTCTGTGGAACTTTCCTCCCAATAAGTTTCCCACCAATGTTTGACATGAGGGAGAGCTTTAAGGAGTGCGAAGGTGATCGTTTCTTTGTCAGAAAAATTGTGAACAGAGAAATAACCTTCTAGCAGAGTTAACCATTTTTTAGGGCTTCTACATCTATCTCTCCTTCAAATACAGGAATATCAGAAAAGGCGAGGTGCCTCCAAAGTGCCTACTTGATGAATATGCGCATGATGCTATCGACAGGAATTTAAGGATGTGGGAAAAATTCTCCATCAGTTCGTCCATCTGTCGCGTGAGAGCTTGCTCAAGCAACAGATTGATAGGATCGTTTGCTCCGTCGATTTTATTTTCTTCCGCCATTGAGGGTTTCTTGGGTGTGCGGGAGTGATTGTCTTCAAGAGAGACAAGCTCGAGACCCAACTTTCTATACTCGACCTCATCGGGGACATGCACTGAAAAAAATGATCAAGACCAGCCTGCTATGATACCACTGATCCGGATTATTTTCGGCACGAAATGAGATCGGAGATATAATAAAGAAATGCACGGAGATATCGCAGATATCCAATAATATAACATAAATGTATCAGAGATGCAACCATAAACACAGATATACAGTAATACACGATTTCTATTAATGAAAAAATGTACAGAGACTGTAAAAAGACAGAGTGAAAGACTCGCTAGAATGGTGGCAACTTATTTCTGAGAAGAGATGTGACAGCTACTCGCATTCGCAAGAAGATGATTACAATGAGGCTCTGAAGGCCTTTTTACAATAAGCAGAAATGCCAAAAACCCTAGACATCCAAAAACCTAACCCCAGGAGATGAAGCACCAAAAGTCATGTGGGCCCCGTTTGGGTAAGTGAGTACATCAACTTTCCGTGGTCGTAACTTTTGCATACAATCTCCATTTTAGGCGTGTGATTGCTCGTTGGAAAGGTATCATCGAGGAGATTCATTTTGGGGGCTCAATCATGTCTTTGGATATCATTTAGAACCTTGATCTAGAAAAACCTTCATTTGGACCCTCAAAATGATCCTGGAAGTTAAAACCTGCTAAAAATAGTAAATTGCCAAAATTGCCAGAAAACTTTTTTGAGCCATTTGGAAAAGATGGGTGGCCACCAATATCCACCTGGATCAATCCTCCCTCCTTGGAAAGAAATGGTCTCCATTTCGTTGAGTTCCCAGGGGAGAGGGAAAAGCGTTTGTTGAATCTGCATCTTGGTGAGCTGCTTGTCTTGCTGGAGACGTCGCGTTGCTCAGTTTGTGGAAATCTGTCACGAACCTGTTGATGTTGAGGCTGTTCAACAAGTCGAGTTACATGAGAGGATGACGTGTAGAAGGAATATTCACACTTTGCTGCAGCCTTTTCGACCTACTTCCGTTGGATATAAGGTGGTTTGGGCAAGCCTGTAGCGGTTGCAGTGTCCTTTTGTTCTCCTTTTGAACAGATTATGAAGAAGCTGAATTTTGGAGTATGCGATACTACCTTGCGACACTTTTTAGGTGAAACAATAGTTGTAACTACCTCTGGTATTCTGTAGAGATGACCCCCCAAAGTAACAATGACACTACGGGGTCGAGACTCATAAATAGCATAGCGCTTCCACATATATGGCTGGCACAAGAGAACATCACATACATATAGTGGGGCAACATCACATAATACCTCATCCTTGAAGGGCTGGATGCTGTATGAAAATCGACATTGTTGGCTGACAGGAAGATCTCGTCCCTGGCGAAGCCACCCAATGTTGTATGGTTATGGGTGTGGTGTTGTCAACAATCCCAACTGTTTGACGAACTCTGCTGAGATGAGGTTCTTCTGGCTTCCGCTATCAACAATAAAATGTAGCGGGGTCCCCTTCACCCACATCTGTGAATGAAAAAGGTGCGCTCCCCCTCTTCAGGATCTGTTGGTTCCTCTAGGTGAATTGCTGCGGTCGTGACAATAGCAGTGGGGCCTGCATCAATGATCTGTCCTTTAACAGTATTTTCAGAATCAGATTCTGAATCATGGTTCAGCTCCTTGTCTTTGATCTCGGCCACCAATGACTATTTTGAGCGACATTCATCAATGTTGTGCCAGGGGCTTTTGTGGAAATCACACCATTTTTCGGTGTCCTTCTTTGTCTTTCCGTGACCCTTATTTTCCTGTGTCTTGGACTGGTTTTCGGGAGGCTGTTTGTTAGGACCTTCTTTGCCATACTTTGGTTTTTGCGGATTTGCAGACCCAAATTCCCATTTGTT
This sequence comes from Picea engelmannii, assembly GCA_009831015.1. Lineage (NCBI taxonomy): Eukaryota > Viridiplantae > Streptophyta > Pinopsida > Pinales > Pinaceae > Picea > Picea engelmannii. The sequence goes on from ML800155.1 coordinate 26,113, forward strand.
CTGGTGCTTAAATTTCTTCTCAATTTTAACAACATATTCATAAGCAGCACCAAGTGATGAGATGTCCAGAAAATCCATTTCAGTCTAGATGTATATGTGTAGAGCCCCATGGTATTTCAGAACCAAATGTCGCTCAGAGTCCTTGATACCCAGCTTGGTGCGCAAGGTATGGAAGGTATTGGTGAACTCCGAAACTGCTTGACCCCTCCCTTTCCGCAGTGTGGTCCATCTCATGTACTGGTCCTCATAGTTGCCCACAGGGTAATACTGTTCTTTTACCACATCCACAAAAAAATCCCAAGTGGGATCGACCCCATATATTCCAGACTCCTCTGTGGAACTTTGCTCCCAGTAAGTTTCCCACCAATGTTTGACATGAGGGAGAGCTTTAAGGAGTCCAAAGGTGATCTTTTCTTTGTCAGAAAAATTATGAACAGAGAAATAACCTTCTAGCAGAGTTAACCATTTTTCTAGGGCTTTTGCATTTATCTGTCCTTCAAATACAGGAATATCAAAATTAACTTGTACCTTGAAAGGCGAGGTTCCTCCAAAGTGGCCGCTTGATGAAGATGTGCCTGATGCTATCGGCAGGCGTTTAATTATGTGGGAAAAACTCTCCATCATTTTGTCCCTTTGTCGCGTGAGAGCTTGCTCAAGCAACAGATTGATAGGATCGTCTCCTCCGTCGATTTTCTTTTCTTCTGCCATTGAGGGTTTCTTGGGTGTGCAGGAGCAATTGTCTTCAAGAGAGACAAGCTCAAGACCCAACTTGCAATACTCAGACCTCTTCGGGGACATGCACTGAAAAAAATGATCAAGAGCAGCCTGCTTTGATACCACTAATCCAGATTATTTTCAGCACGAAATGAGATCGGAGATATAATAAAGAAATGCACGGAGATATCGCAGATATTCAATAATATAACATAAATGTATCAGAGATGCAACCATAAACACATATATATAGTAATATATGATTTCTATTAATGAAAAAATGTATAGAGACTGTAAAAAGACAGAGTGAAAGACTCGCTAGAATGGTGGCAGCTTATCTCTAAGAAGAGATGTGACGGCTACTCGCATTCGCAAGAAGATGATTACAGTGAGGCTCTGAAGGCCTTTTTACAATAAGAAGGAATGCCAAAAATTCTAGACATCCAAAAACCTAACCCCAGGAGATGAAGCGCCAAAAGTCATGTGGGCCCCGTTTGGGTAAGTGAGTACATCAACTTCCCGGGGTCGTAACTTTTGCATACTATCACCGTTTTAGGCGTGTGATAGCTTGTTGGAAATGTATCATTGAGAAGATTCATTTTGGGTAATCAATCATGCATTTGGATATCATTGACAATCTCGATCTCAAAAAACCTTCATTTGGACCCTCAAAATGGTCCTGGAAGTTAAAACCTGCTAAAAATAGTAAATTGTCAAAATTGCCATAAAACTGTTTTGAGCCATTTGGAAAAAATGGGTGGCCACTGATATCCACCTGGATCAATCCTCCTTCCTTAGGAAGCAATGGTATTCATTGTGTTGAGTTCCCGGCGAAGAGGGAAAAACATTTGTTGAATCTACATCTTGGTGAGCTGCTTGTCTTGCTGGAGATGTCGCGTTGCTCAGTTTGTGGAAATCTGTCACGAACCTGTTGAGGTTGAGGCTATTCAACAAGTCAAGATACATGAGAGGCTGACGTGCAGAAGGAATGTTCACACTTTGTTGTAGCCTTTTTGACCTGCTTCCGTTGGACAGAAGGTGCTTTGGGCAAGCCTGTAGTGGTTGCAGTGTCCTTTTGTTCTCCTTTTGAACAGATTGTGAAGAAGCTGAATTTTGCAATATGAGATACTACCTTGCGACACTTTTTAGGTGAAACAATAGTTGCAACTACCTCTAGTATTTTGTAGAGATGACCCCCCCAAAGTAACAATGACACTATGGGGTCGAGACTCATAAATAGCATGGCGCTTCCACATATATGGCTGGCACAAGAGAACATCACATACATCCAGTGGGGCAAACCTCGTCCTTGAAGGGTTGGATGTTGTATGAAAATCGACATTGTTGGCTGACACGAAGATCTCGTCCTTGGTGAAGCCACCCAATGTTGCAGGGATGCGGGTGTGGTGTTGTCGACAATCCCAACTGTTTGACGACCTCTACTGAGATGAGGTTCTTCTATCTTTCGCTATCAACAATAAAAAGGTGCTCCCCTTCACCCATATATGTGAATGAAAAAGGTGCTCCCCCTCTTCAGGATCTGTTGGTTCCTCTAGTTGAATTGCTGCGATCGTGACAATAGCAGTGGGGTCTGCATCAATGATCTGTCCTTTACCAGTATTTTCAGAATTAGATTCTAAATCAGGGTTCAGCTCCTTGTCTTTGATCTCGGCCACCAATGACTGTTTTGAGCGACATTCATCGGTGTTGTGCTAGGGGATTTTGTGGAAATCATGCCATTTTCCGGTGTTTTTCTTTGTCTTCCCGTGACCCTTCTTTTCCTGTGTCTTGGACTGGTTTTCGGGAGGCTGTTTGTTAGAATCGTCTTTGCCATACTTTGGTTGTTATGGATTTGCATACTCAAATTCCCGTTTACTCTGGTGTTAAATTTCTGCTCAATTTTAACAGTATATCGATAAGCAGCACTGAGTGATGAGATGTCCAGAAAATCCATTTCAGTCTGGATGTATCTGTGTAGAGCCCCACGGTATTTTAGAACCAAATGTCACTCAGAGTCTTTGATACCCAGCTTGGTGTGCAAGGTATGAAAGGTATTGGTTAAATCCAGAACTGCTTGGCCTCTCTCTTGCAGCAGTGTGGTCCATCTCATGTACTGGTCCTCATAGTTTCCCACAGGGTAATACTGTTCTTTTACCGCATTCACAAAAAAATCCCAAGTGGGATCGACCCCATATATTCCAGAATCCTCTGTGGAACTTTGCTCCCAGTAAGTTTCCCACCAATGTTTTACATGAGGGAGAGCTTTAAGTAGTGCTAAGGTGATCTTTTCTTTGTCGGAAAAATTGTGAACAGAGAAATAACCTTCTAGCAGAGTTTTCCATTTTTCTAGGGCTTTTGCATCTATCTCTCCTTCAAATATAGGAATATCAAAATTAACTTGTACCTTGAAAGGCGAGGTACCTCCAAAGTGGTCGCTTGATGAAGATGCGCCTGATGCTATCGGTAGGCATTTAAGGATGTGGGCAAAATTCTCCATCATTTCGTCCCTCTGTCGTGTGAGAGCTTGCTCAAGAACAGATTGATAGGATCGCCTGCTCCATCGATTTTCCTTTCTTTCGCCATTGAGGGTTTCTTGGGGGAGATATTGTCTTTAAGAGAGACAAGCTCGAGACCCAACTTGCTATACTTGGATCTCGTCGGGGACATGCACTGAAAAAAATGATCAAGAGCAGCCTGCTATGATACCACTGATCCGGATTATTTTCGGTACGAAATGAGATTGGAGATACAATAAAGAAATGCACAGAGATATCGAAGATATTCAATAATATAACATAAATGTATCATAGATGAAACCAACATAGATACACAGTAATACACGATTTCTATTAATGAAAAAATGTACAGAGACTATAAAAAGACAGAGTAAAAGACTCGCTAGAAATGTGGCAGCTTATCTCTGAGAAGAGATGTGACGGCTACTCACATTCGCAAGAAGATAATTACAATGAGGCTCTGAAGGCATTTTTAGAATAAGAAGGAATGCCAAAAACCCTAGACATCCAAAAACCTAACCCCAGGAGATGAAGCATCAAAAGTCATATGGGCCCCGTTTGGGTAAGTGAGTACATCAACTTCCCGGTGTCGTAACTTTTGCATACTATCTCCGTTTTAGGAATGTGATAGCTCAATGGAAAGGTATCGTCGAGGAGATTCATTTTGGGGGCTCAATCATGCCTTCAAATTTCATTGATAACCTCGATATCAAAAAACCTTCATTTGGTCCCTCAAAATGGCCCCGGATGTTAATACCTGCTAAAAATAGTAAATTGCCAAAATTGCCAGAAAACTGTTTTGAACCATTTGGAAAAGGTGGGTGGCCACCGATATCCACCTGGATCAATCCTCCCTCTTTAGGAAGTAATGGCCTACATTGCGTTGAGTTCCCGGGGGAGAGGGAAAAGCGTTTGTTGAATCTGCATCTTGGTGAGCTGCTTGTCTTGCTGGAGACGTTGTGTTGCTCAATTTGTGGAAATATGTCACGAACCTGTTGAGGTTGAGTCTATTCCACAAGTCAAGATACATGGGAGGATGACGTGAAGAATGAATCTTCACACTTTACTGCAGCCTTGTCGACCTGCTTCCATTGGATAAAAGGTGGTTTAGGCAAGCATGTAGTGGTTGCAGTGTCCTTTTGTTCTCCTTTTGAACAGATTGTGAAGAAGATGAATTTTGCAGTATGAGATACTACCTTGCGACACTTTTTAGGTGAAACAATAGTTCGAAATACCTCTGGTATTATGTAGAGATGACCCCCCAAAGTAACAATGACACTACGGGGTTGAGACTCATAAATATCATGGCGCTTCCACATATATGGCTGGCACAAGAGAACATCACATACATCCAGTGGGGCAGCATCACATAATACCTTGTCCTTGAAGGGCTGGATGCTGTATGAAAATCAACATTGTTGGCTGACATGAAGATCTCATCCTTGGCGAAGCCACTGAATGTTGTATGGCTGCGGGTGTGGTGTTGTCGACAATCCCAACTGTTTGACAACCTCTGCTGAGCTGAGGTTCTTTTGGCTTCCGCTATCAACAATAAAATGCAGCGGGGTCCCCTTCACCCACATATGTGAATGAAAAAGGCGCTCCACCTCTTCAGGATCTGTTGGTTCCTCTAGTTGAATTGTTACGGTCGTGACAATAGCAGTGGGGTCTGCGTCAATGATCTATCCTTTACCAGTATTTTCAGAATCAAATTCTGAATCAGGGTTCAACTCCTTGTCTTTGATCTCTACCACCAATGACTATTTTGAGTGACATTCATCAGTGTTGTGCCAGGGGATTTTGTGGAAATCACACCATTTTCCGGTGTCCTTCTTTGTCTACCTGTGACCCTTCTTTTCCTATGTCTTGGACTGGTTTTCGGGAGGCTGTTTGTTAGGACCGTTTTTTCCATACTTTGGTTGTTGCAGATTTGCAAACCTGAATTCTCATTTGTTCTGGTGCTTAAATTTCTGCTCAATTTTAACAACATATCGATAAGCAGCACCGAGTGATGAGATGTCCAGAAAATCCATTTCAGTCTGGATGTATCTGTGTAGAGCCTCACGGTATTTCAGAATGAAATGTCACTCGGAGTCTTTGATACCCAGCTTGGTGCGCAAGGTATGGAAGGTATTAGTGAACTCTGGAACTGCTTGGCCCCTCTCTTGCTGCAGTTTGGTCCATCTCATGTACTGGTCCTCATAGTTGCCCACAGGGTAATACTGTTCTTTTACCACATCCACAAAAAAATACCAAGTGGGATTGGCCCCATATATTCCAGACTCCTCTGTGGAAATTTGCTCCTAGTAAGTTTCCCACCAATGTTTGACATGAGGGAGAGCTTTAAGGAGTGCAAAGGTGATCTTTTCTTTGTCGAAAAAATTGTGAACAAAGAAATAACCTTCTAGCAGAGTTAACCATTTTTCTAGGGCTTCTTCATCTATTTGTCCTTCAAATACAGGAATATCAAAATTAACTTGTACCTTGAAAGGCAAGGTGAATCCAAAGTGGCCCCTTGATGAAGACGCGCCTGATGCTATCGGCAGGCGTTTAAGGATGTGGGCAAAATTCTCCATTATTTCGTCCCTCTGTCGCGTGAGAGATTGCTCAAGCAACAGATTGATAGGATCGTCTGCTCCGTTGATTTTCTTTTCTTCCACCATTGAGTGTTTCTTGGGTGTGCGGGAATGATTGTCTTCAGGAGAGACAAGCTCGAGACCCAACTTGCTATACTCGGACCTCGTCGGGGGCATGCACTGAAAAAAACGATCAAGAGCAGCCTGCTATGATACCACTGATCCAGATTATTTTCGGCACAAAATGAGATCGGAGATATAATAAATAAATGCACGGAGATATCGCAGATATTCAATAATATAACATAAATGTATCAACTATGCAACCATAAACACAGATATACAGTAATACACGATTTCTATTAATGAAAAAATGTATAGAGTGAAAGACTCGCTAGAATGGTGGCAGCTTATCTCTGAGAAGAGATGTGATGGCTACTCGCATTCGCAAGAAGATGATTACAATGAGTCTCTGAAGGAATTTTTACAATAAGCAGGAATGCCAAAAACCCTATACATCCAAAAACCTAACCCGAGGAGATGAAGCGCCAAAAGTCATGTGGGCGCCGTTTGGGTAAGTGAGTACATCAACTTCCTGGGGTCGTAACTTTTGCATATGATCTTTGTTTTAGGCATGTGATAGCTCGTTGGAAAGGTATCATCAAGGAGATTCATTTTGGGGGCTCATTCATGCCTTCATCTATCATTGAGAACTTCAATCTTGAAAAACCTTCATTTGGACCCTCAAAATGGCCCCGGAAGTTAAAACCTGCTAAAAATAGTAAATTGTCAAAATTGCCAGAAAACTGTTTTGAGCCATTTGGAAATGGTGGGTGGCCACCGATATCCACCTATATGAATCCTCCCTCCTTAGGAAGAAATGGCCTCCATCGGATTGAGTTCCTGGGGGAGAGGGAAAAGCATTTGTTGAATCTACATCTTGGTGAGCTGCTTGTCTTGCTGGAGACGTCGTGTTGCTCAGTTTGTGGAAATCTGTCACAATCCTATTGAGGTTGAGGCTGCTCAACAAGGCAAGATACATGAGAGATCAACGTGCAGAAGGAATCTTCACACTTTGCTGTAGCCTTGTCAACCTGTTTCCGTTGGATAGAAGGTGCTTTGGGCAAGCCTGTAGTGGTTGCAGTGTCCTTTTGTTCTCCGTTTGAACAGATTGTGAAGAAGCTGAATTTTGTAGTATGAGATACTACCTTGCGACACTTTTTAGGTGAAACAATAGTTGGAACTACTTCTGGTATTCTGTAGAGATGACCCCCCAAAGTAACAATGACACTACGGGGTCGAGACTCATAAATAGCATGACGCTTTCACATATATGGCTGGAAAAAGAGAACATCACATACATCTAGTGGGGCAACATCACATAATACCTCATCCTTAAAGGGCTAGATGATGTATGAAAATTGACATTGTTGGCTGACATGAAGATCTCGTCCTTGGCAAAGCCACCAAATGTTGTATGGCTGCGGGTGTGGTGTTGTCGACAATCCCAATTGTTTGATGACCTCTGCTGAGATAAGGTTCTTCTGGCTTCCGCTATCAACAATAAAATGCAGCGGGGTCCCCTTCACCCACATCTGTGAATGAAAAAGGTGCTCCCCCTCTTCAGGATTTGTTGGTTCCTCTGGTTGAATTGCTGCGGTCATGACAATAGCAGTGGTGTCTGCGTCAGTGATCTATCCTTTACCAGTATTTTCAGAATCAGAATCTGAATTAGGGTTCAGCTCCTTGTCTTTTATCTCAGCCACCAATGACTGTTTTGAGTGACACTCATTGGTATTGTGCCAGGGGCTTTTGTGGAAATCACACCATTTTCCGGTGTCCTTCTTTGTCTTCCCATGACCCTTCTTTTCCTGTGTCTTGGACTGGTTTTCGGGAGGCTGTTTCTTGGGACCGTATTTTCCATACTTTGGTTGTTGCGGATTTGCAGACCTGAATTCCCATTTTTTCTGGTACTTAAATTTCTTCTCAATTTTAACAGCATATCGATAAGCAGCACCGAGTGATGAGATGTCCAGAAAATCCATTTCAGTCTGGATGTATCTGTGTAGAGACCCATGGTATTTCAGAACCAAATGTCTCTTGGAGTCTTTGATACCTATCTTGGTGCACAAGGTATGGAAGGTATTGGTGAACTCCAGAACTGCTTGGCCTCTCTCTTGGCGCAGTGTGGTCTATCTCATGTACTGGTCCTCATAGTTTCCCACAGGGTAATACTGTTATTTTACCGCATCCACAAAAAAATCCCAAGTGGGATCGACCTAATATATTCTAGACTCCTCTGTGGAACTTTGATCCCAGTAAGTTTCCCACAAATGTTTGACATGAGGGAGAGCTTTGAGTGTGAAGGTGATCTTTTCTTTGTCGGAAAAATTGTGAACAGAGAAATAACCTTCTAGTAGAGTTAGCCATTTTTCTAGGGATTCTGCATCTATCTGTCCTTCAAATACAGGAATATCAAAATTAACTTGTAACTTGAAAGGTGAGGTGCCTCCAAAGTGGCCACTTGATGAAGATGCGCGTGATGCTATTGGCAGGCATTTAAGGATGTGGGCAAAATTCTCCATCATTTCGTCCCTTTGTCGCATGAGAGCTTGCTCAAGCAACAGATTGATAGGATCGTCTGCTCCGTCGATTTTCTTTTCTTCCACCATTGAGGGTTTCTTGGGTGTATAGGAGTGATTGTCTTCAAGAGAAACAAGCTCGAGACCCAACTTGATATACTCGGACCTCGTTGGGGACATGCACTGAAAAAAATGATCAAGAGCAGCCTGCTCTGATACCACTGATCCAGATTATTTTCGGCACGAAATGAGATCAGAGATATAATAAAGAAATGCACGGAGATATCACAGATATTCAATAATATAACAAAAATGTATCAGATATGCAACCATAAACACAAATATACAGTAATACATGATTTCTATTAATGAAAAAATGTATAGAGACTGTAAAAAGACAGAGTGAAAGACTCGCTAGAATGGTGGCAACTTATCTCTAAGAAGAGATGTGACAGCTACTCGCATTCGCAAGAAGATGATTACAATGAGGCTCTGAAGGCATTTTTACAATAATAAGGAATTCCAAAAACCCTAGACATCCAAAAACCTAACCCCAGGAGATGAAGCACCAAAAGTCATGTGGGCCCCGTTTGGGTAAGTGAGTACATCAACTTCCCAGGGTCGTAAATTTTGCATACGATCTTTGTTTTAGGCGTGTGATAGCTCGTTGGAAAGGTATCATCGTGGAGATTCATTTTGGGGGCTCAGTCATGCCTTAAACTATCATTCAGAATCTTGATCTCAAAAAACCTTCATTCAGACCCTCAAAATGGCCCCGGAAGTTAAAACCTGCTAAAAATAGTAAATTGCCAAAATTGCCAGAAAACTGTTTTGAGCCATTTGGAAAAGGCGGGTGGCCATCGATATCCACGTGGATCAATCCTCCATCCTTAGGAAGTAATGGTATCCATTGCATCGAGTTCCCGAGGGAGAGGGAAAATCTTTTGTTGAATCTGCATCCTTGTGAGCTGCTTGTCTTGCAGGAGACGTTGCGTTGCTCAGTTTGTGGAAATCTGTCACGAACCTGTTGAGGTTGAGGCTGTTCCACAAGCCGAGATACATGGGAGGACGATGTGCAGAAAGAATCTTCACACTTTGCTGCAGCCTTGTCGACCTGCTTCCGTTGGATAGAAGGTGGTTTAGGCAAGCCTGTAGTGGTTGCAGTGTCCTTTTGTTCTCCTTTTGAATAGATTCTGAAGAAGATGAATTTTGCAGTATGAGATACTACCCTGCGACACTTTTTAGGTGAAACAATAGTTGGAACTACCTCTGGTATTCTGTAGAGATGACCCCTCAAAGTAACAATGACACTACGGGGTGGAGACTCATAAATAACATGGTAGTTCCACATATATGGCTGGCACAAGAGAACATCACATACATCCAGTGGGGCAGCATCACATAATACCTCATCCTTGAAGGGATGGATGCTGTATGAAAATCGACATTGTTGGCTGACACGAAGATCTCGTCCTAGGAGAAGCCACCCAATGTTGTATGGCTGCGGGTGTGGTGTTGTCGACAATCCCAACTGTTTGACGACCTCTGTTGAGATGAGGTTATTTTGGCTTCCGCTATCAACAATAAAATGCAGCAGGGTCCCCTTCACCCACATCTATGAATGAAAAAGGTACTCCCCCTCTTCATGATCTGTTGGTTCCTCTGGTTGAATTGTTGTGGTCGCGACAATAGCAGTGAGGTCTGCGTCAATGATCTGTCCTTTACTAGTATTTTCAGAATCATATTCTGAATCAGGGTTCGGCTCCTTGTCTTTGATCTCGGCCGCCAATGACTATTTTGAGCGACATTCATCGGTGTTGTACCAGGGGATTTTCTAGAAATCACACCATTTTCCAGTGTCCTTCTTTGTCTTCCCATGACCCTTCTTTTCCTGTGTCTTGGACTGGTTTTCGGGAGGCTGTTTGTTAGGACCGTCTTTGCCATACTTTGGCTGTTGCGGATTTGCAGACCTATATTCCCATTTGTTCTGGTGCTTAAATTTCTGCTTAATTTTAACAGCATATCGATAAGCAACACCGAGTGATGAGATGTCCAGAAAATCCTTTTTAGTCTGGATGTATCTGTGTAGAGCCCCACGGTATTTCAGAACCAAATGTCGCTTGGAGTCTTTGATACCTATCTTGGTGTACAAGGTATGGAAGGTATTGGTGAACTCCGGAACTACTTGGCCCCTCTCTTGTCGCAGTGTGGTCCATCTTATGTACTGGTCCTCATAGTTTCCCACAGGGTAATACTGTTCTTTTATCGCATCCACAAAAAAATCCCAAGTGGGATCGACCCCATATATTCCAGACTCCTCTGTGGAACTTTTCTCCTAGTAAGTTTCCCACCAATGTTTGACATGAGGGAGAGGTTTAAGGAGTGCGAAGGTAATCTTTTCTTTGTTGGAAAAATTGTGAACAAAGAAATAACCTTCTAGCAGAGTTAACCATTTTTCTAGGGCTTCTGCATCTATCTGTCCTTCAAATACAGGAATATAAAAATTAACTTGTACCTTGAAAGGCGAGGTGCCTCCAAAGTGGCCTCTTGATGAAGATGCACCTGACGCTATTGGCAGGTGTTTAAGGATGTGGGCAAAATTCTCCATCATTTCGTCCCTCTGTCGCGTGAGAGCTTTCTCAAGCAACAGATTGATATGATCGTCTTCTCCATCGATTTTCTTTTCTTCCACCATTGAGGGTTTCTTGGGTGTGCGGGAGCGATTGTCTTCAAGAGAGAAAAGCTTGAGACCCAACTTTCTATACTCATACCTCGTCGGGGGAATGCACTGAAAAAAATGATCAAGAGCAGCCTGCTTTGATACCACTGATCCAGATTATTTTCGACACGAAATGAGATCGGAGATATAATAAAGAAATGCACGGAGATATCGCAGATATTCAATAATATAACAAAAATGTATCAGAGATGCAACCATAGACATAGATATACAGTAATACATGATTTCTATTAATGAAAAAATGTACAGAGACTGTAAAAAGACAGAGTGAAAGACTCGCTAGAATGGTGGCAACTTATCTCTGAGAAGAGATGTCACGGCTACTCGCATTCGCAAGAAGATGATTACAATGAGGCTCTGAAGGCCTTTTTACAATAAGCAGGAATGCCAAAAACCATAGACATCCAAAAACCTAACCCCAGGGGATGAAGCGCCAAAATTCATGTGGGCCCCGTTTGGGTAAATGAGTACATCAACTTCCCGGGGTCGTAACTTTTGCATACGATCTCCATTTTAGGCATGTGACAACTCATTGGAAAGGTATCATCGAGAAGATTCATTTTGGGGGCTCAATCATGCCTTTGGCTATCATTGAAAACCTCGATCTTGAAAAACCTTCATTTGTACCCTCAAAATGACCCCGGAAGTTAAAACCTGCTAAAAATAGTAAATTGCCAAAATTGCCAGAAAACTGTTTTGAGCCATTTAGAAAAGTTGGGTGGCCATCGATATCCACCTGGATCAATCCTCCCTCCTTAGGAAGCAATGGTATCCATTGCGTTGAGTTCCCGGGGGAGAGGGAAAAGTGTTTGTTGAATCTGCATGTTGGTGAGCTGCTTGTCTTGCTGGAGCCGTCGCGTTGCTCAGTTTGTGGAAATCTGTCACGAACCTGTTGAGGTTGAGGCTGCTCAACAAGTCAAGATACATGAGAGGATGATGTGCAAAAGGAATCTTCACACTTTGTTGCAGCCTTGTCGACTTGCTTCTGTTGGATAGAAGGTGGTTTGGGCAAGCCTGTAGTGGTTGCAGTGTCCTTTTGTTCTCCTTTTGAACAGATTGTGAAGAAGCTGAATTTTGCAGTATGAGATACTACCTTGTGACACTTTTTAGTTGAAACAATAGTTGGAACTACCTCTGATATTCTGTAGAGATGACCCCCCAAAGTAACAATGACACTATGGGGTTGAGACTCATAAATAGCATGGCACTTCCACATATATGACTAGCACAAGAGAACATCACATACATCCAGTGGGGCAACATCACATAATACCTCGTCCTTGAAGGGCTGGATGCTGTATGAAAATCAACATTGTTGGCTGACACGAAGATCTCATCCTTGGCGAAGCCACCCAATGTTGTAGGGCTGCGGGTGTGGTGTTGTCGACAATCCCAACTGTTTGATGACCTCTGTTGAGATGAGGTTCTTCTGGCTTCCGCTATCAACAATAAAATGCAGCGGGGTCCCCTTCACCCACATCTGTGAATGAAAAAGGGGCGCTCCCCCTTTTCAGGATCTATTGGTTCCTCTGGTTGAATTGCTGTGGTCGCGACAATAGAAATGGGGTCTACATCAATGATCTGTCCTTTACTAGTATTTTCAGAATCAGATTCTGAATCAGGGTTCAGCTCCTTGTCTTGGATCTCGGCCACCAATGACTGTTTTGAGCGACATTCATCAGTGTTGTCCCAGGGGCTTTTGTGGAAATCACACCATTTTCAGTGTCCTTCTTTGTCTTCTCGTGACCTTTCTTTTCCTGTGTCTTGGGCTAGTTTTCAGGAGGCTGTTTGTTAGGACTGGATTTGCAGACCCGAATTCCTGTTTGTTCTGGTGCTTAAATTTTTTCTCAATTTTAATAGCATATCGATAAGCAGCACCGAGTGATGAGATGTCCAGAAAATCCATTTTAGTCTGGATGTATCTGTGTAGAGCCCCACAGTATTTCAGAACCAAATGTCGCTCGGAGTCTTTGATACCCAGCTTGGTGCGCAAGGCATGGAAGGTATTGGTGAACTTCGGAACTGCTTGGCCCCTCTCTTGCCGTAGTTTGGTCCATCTCATGTACTGGTCCTCATAGTTGCCCTCAGGGTAATACTGTTCTTTTACTGCATCCACAAAAAAATCCCAAGTGGGATCGACCCCATATATTCCAGACTCCTCTGTGGAACTTTTCTCCCAGTAAGTTTCCCACAAATGTTTGACATGAGGGAGAGATTTAAGGAGTGCGAAGGTAATATTTTCTTTGTCGAAAAAATTGTGAACATAGAAATAACCTTCTAGCAGAGTTAACCATTTTTCTAGGGCTTCTGCATCTATCTGTCCTTCAAATACGGGGCTATCAAAATTAACTTGTACCTTGAAAGGCGAGGTGCCTCCAAAGTGGCTGCTTGATGAAGATGCGCCTGATGCTATCGGCAGGCGTTTAAGGATGTGGGGAAAATTCTCCATCATTTCGTCCCTCTGTCGCCTGAGAGCTTGCTCAAGCAACAGATTGATAGGATCATCTGCTCCATCGATTTTCTTTTCTTCCGCCATTGAGGGTTTCTTGGGTGTGCGGGGGAGATTGTCTTCAAGAGAGACAAGCTTGATATCCAAATTGCTATACTCAGATCTTGTTGGGGACATGCACTAAAAAAAACGATCAAGAGTAGCCTGCTTTGATACCACTGATCCGGATTATTTTCGACAGGAAATGAGATCGAAGATATAATAAAGAAATGCACGGAGATATCGCAGATATTCAATAATATAACATAAATGTATCAGAGATGCAACCATAAACACAAATATACAGTAATACACAATTTCTATTAATGAAAAAATGTACACAGACTGTAAAAAGATAGAGTGAAAGACTCGCTAGAATGGTGGCAGCTTATCTCTGAGAAGAGATGTGACGGCTACTTGCATTCGCAAGAAGATGATTACAATGAGGATTTGAAGGCATTTTTACAATAAGAAAGAATGCCAAAAACCCTAGACATCCAAAAACCTAACCCCAGGAGATGAAGCGCCAAAAGTCATGTGGGCCCCATTTGGGTAAGTGAGTACATCAACTTCCCGGGGTCGTAACTTTTGCATACGATCTTCGTTTTAGGCGTGTGATAGCTCGTTGGAAAGGTATAATCAAGGAGATTAATTTTGGGGGCTCAATAATGCCTTTGACTATCATTGAGAACCTTTATCTCGAAAAACCTTCATTTGGACCCTCAAAATGGCCCCGAAAGTTAAAACCTGCTAAAAATAGTAATTTGCCAAAATTGCCAGAAAACTGTTTTGAGCCATTTGGTAAAGGTGGGTGGCCACCGATATCTAGTTGGATCATCTAAAGACTTAGGGAATTTACTTTAATTGAGTAATAATTAAAGTGAATTCCTTGCTATGATTAATGGAGTTTAATTAAGTTAATTGCTTAAGTTTTTGATATTAGTAACTTAAGTGAGTTATTTAAATCCTAGCCATTAGATCTAAAGTGAAGGTGAGATCTAATATAAGCTTTTGATCACTTTGGAGATGATCTAAGGTTTTGTATTTAGGGTTACCTCAGCATTATAAAAGGAATTATAAGTGAGAGGATGAGACACACACATATTGAGTGAGTGATATCTCATTGATTGGGAGAGGAGAACATTTCATCCAAGTATGAGTTGGCAAGGTTCGAGAAATTGAGCAAGGGGCAGTAAGGGAGATAACAACCATGTGTGATAGGATAGGTTATTTGTTGCACTGTATTATTCCTCAAGTGGGCCATTATCCCAGGACGAGATCCCAAAATTTTATCTAATAAAATCAACTCAAAACTAGTTTTCCCTTATGGTTTTTTTCCAAGGGTAATTCACCCATAAATTTCGTGTGAAATATGTTTGGTTTTTTTGTTTATGCTTCCACTATAATTTGTTAATAAATTAGTTTTGATTTTATTCAATAAGTGATTTATTTGGAATTAACTACCTGGTGTTGGGTTTGAGAAATTAACATGGTATTGAAGCTTAAGTTCTGAAGGAAAACTAGGTTGCACATGCAGAGTTATTTTGCAGTGCAAGAAAATTTTATTTTGTAGCCTGTGGGGTTTGATTTTTTTTTTTAAAAGAGAAAATTGTATGGTTTCCATAAAACAACAGTACATCCACCATATGAGTCATACAACATATGAGCTGGTGTAGAGAGAAAGAAAACGAGTTGAGATATGACTACTATAGGTAAATTGGGTCCGCGTAATAGTTGGAAAAGAAGATTGTATAGATCCAATAGCCACCAGCATGGGTTGCAGACACATGTGGATTTGGATGTGAGAGAGTCTGCAGGAATGAGAATTGAGTATTTCCGATATTGCAGAAGGATCTAACTAAAAGAGATAGATCGGGTTAAAGGAGAAGACAATTGTGGGAGGTTTAGTACAGGTGTGTCAAGTTGCGACAAAAAATTTCCAGCTAAGAGATGCACAGGTTGTGGAATGTCATGGGGAAACTTCTTGCCACAACTTCCAATCGCAGGAGAGCACACAGGAGCACCTGATAGAAGGAAGAACAACTGGGAAGTGGGATGGGTGCATGGAGACTGGCAGAGGAGTGGTGTGGGCTACACAAGTGACAGAGAAGTTGACCGTGGCAAAGGAAACAAACATGGGGGTGGCAGAGGAGGTGAAAAAAGGCAAGGAGGCGGTGTAGAAGTGACAACCATAGTTGCTAGAGGAAAAAGGAGGCCACAATCCATCCAACATCTTACAGCCAACCGCCAGCTCAAGCCACCGACTAGAGCCACTGGAGCAGCTAGGCCAGCAGGGCCACATGTATGCCACACATGACAACCAACTCAGAAGAGTCACCAACAGGGCTAAGACAACCACTAGAAATCAAGCAAATATCTGGGTAGCCACGGGAAGTAGGCAGAGTTCCAAGTACCCTCGAGCAGGTCCGGGCATCATATTTGATTTTTTCAGGAGATTGTAGAGATGGTTGCAACATGATTGTGATTTGAGGATATGTTGGGCGGGTTTTCCAACTATAGTCCTTGGAAAGAGAGAATCATGTTGGTGTTGATGGAAAACATGACATGGGAATTTTCTAATACTTAGATCACTCCTCCAAAAAATCCATTTCAACTGGTCATCCATAATCAAAATAATGTGAAAGCAAGACACCTAACTCTAGATGGAGTAAAGGATCATTTGATCCCTCATTTATCTAGAAAGAACATTGGCAGGGACACGTGGGAGGTTCTAAAGGGTTTATTTTAGAGTAAAAATGAGAATCACAAAATGGTGTTGAGGGAAAAGCTCAAAGAAACAAATATGATAGGATCAAACATGGTGGCAACCTATTTCACCTGGATCCGAGAGGTTCAAGATGAACTGGATGCAATCAGGGATATAGTGGATGATTCAGAATTGGTGAGGATGACACTCAAAGGATTTATGAAGGAGTGGACATTGTTAATCAAATGGATTGTGGCATGTGAGAAGCTCCCTGATTGGACGAGATTGTGGGATGACTTCGTTGAAGAAGAAATTTGAGATGAATATCTGAATGGAGGATGGAACAAGATTGATGACGAGAACATATCTCTTTCCAACCAAGAAAAGAAGAGGAAGTTCAAGAAGAATTCAAGTGGAGAGTATTCCTTTTAAGATGACAAGAAGAAAGACATGATAAAAGTAAACTACTTTGCATATCACATGTTTGGGCATTATGCAGGTCAATGTACGAACAAGAAGAAGGGTGGAAACATGACACAATCATAGGTAGTTGTGTCGACAAAGGCTCAAGATGATGCATTTTCTAAGAAGTTTGAACAAGAATTCTTACTTGTTTCCCATCTTTCCTCAGGAACTATATTAGTTGGTGCATGGATACTAGAAAATGGAGCCATGTGTCATATGTCAGGAGCATAAGAGCTATTTCATAGCTTCGCAGAGTCAAACTCAAATGTGTATGTGGAAATTGGTGTGGGAACCAAGAATGCAATAAAGGGATCTGGGATAGTTCCATTCCAGATGTAGTCACGAGGTGTGTTGAGAGTGATGGGCGTGCTATGGGTGCCAAAACTCAAGAGGAGTTTTCTCTCAGTCTCAACGATTGAGAAGAATGGATTTGACATACTATTCCAAGATGGACATGCACTGATCAAGCCCAAAGGATCTAACTCAGACACAAAAACTGTTCTCAGAGTTAGAGAGAGAAACGTGTATATACTAAAGGGCCAACCTATGCGATCTATGGAAATAAATAGAGTGGTAGAGAAGAAGGAGAAGGTAGCTCCGAAGGTTGAGAAACTCAAAGGTGTAATTGTGTTGAACCTACACAGAATAGATCTAGCTAAACAATAATACACACATTTGCAGAGATAATTGGAGAAAGAAGAAGAAGGAGAGAAAGAATGAAAGAATTCTCATTAACCGTGGTGAATAATGAATAG
The DNA here is from genome assembly GCA_009831015.1 of Picea engelmannii. Taxonomy (NCBI): domain Eukaryota; kingdom Viridiplantae; phylum Streptophyta; class Pinopsida; order Pinales; family Pinaceae; genus Picea; species Picea engelmannii. The sequence goes on from ML800155.1 coordinate 43,656, forward strand.
TTTACACATGATATACTCTGTATAGCTCAATGAGTGCACACTGGAGGAGAACCAATGCATCATAGTGGTGGTCTAGAGTGATCTGAACACATACCAACAGTTATGGGAGTGAACTGCCACCTAGTCTAGTCTCTCAGGCCATTACGGGAGTGAACTGCCACCTAGTCTAGTCTCTGAGGCCGTTATAGGAGTGAACTGCCACCTAGTTGAGTTAACTAGTCAACTAGTCTTCAGTTAACTGAATGAACAAACAATAGCGAGGAGTTAACTCAGGAAATCAAGGGTAATGTGCCAGTTTGGTGATGATCCCAAGGTAAGTGTGCATTAGTTGGTGATGATCCCAATGTTGTATGGTGACAAAACTAATGCAACATCTAAACTCAACTCAACTAGTCAAACTAAAGTGTCCACTGAAAGAGAATATTCTCTAGGTGGAATATTCTCCCCTAAAATATAGGAGACTAGATAATGATTAATTATGACTAATAAACAAGGAAAACCTTAGGAAAAAGAAATCCTAGGTGTGTGTGAAGTAACTCCAACACCCCTTCTGAACATCACTATGGTGAAAATAAAGAATGGGTCCCGGAAATGAGGCCATGTTAGGTACCCAAATACAAAAGATACACTGAAAATAAACTGAGGAAAGATGGAAAACATCATGGGAAACTGCCCCCCTCAAGGTACAATGTATGTAAAAACAAGAACTACAGTTGCTAGGCAACTGTGTCCTTCACTCCAAGACGACTTCATAGAGAATGAAACTTCTGCTCAGTGAAGGTCTTGGTGAAGATGTATGTCGTCTATTCTACTGAAGGACAAAACTGTAAGTCGATGATCCCCTCATGTACTAAGTCCCGAATGTAGTGCATGTGGATTTCGATGTGCTTTGTCTGCTGCCTCTGAACTGGATCTCTGTAGAACTTTAGAGTGCTTTGGTTGTCACACCAAATGACGATTGACCAATGAAACTGAATGCCCAACTCAATGAGAAAATGTTGTAGCCACATAGCCTGAATGGTTATGTTAACTACCCCTTTGTACTTTGCCTCGGCTGAAGATAGAGTAATGAAAAGTTGCTTCTTGCTCGACCAACAGATAGGCCCGGAACCAAGACTGAGTGAGTAACCAGATGTGGAATTGCGATCAGGGCTATTGCCAGCCCAGTTAGAATCAATAAACCAGATGATATCTAATGTAGAGTTTGTTTCATAATGAATACCAAAGGTGATGGTTCCCTGTACGTATCGAAGGATACACTTTGCAACTTTCCAATGTAGCTCATGTAGCTCCTGCATGAACCTGGAAACTGCGGCAACTGCATTTGAGAGGTCTAGTCTGGAGTGTGTGAGATACAACAAGCTCCCCACTAACTATCTGTACAGTGTACTGTCAACCAATGGAGTCTCCCCGCCATCCTCAAGTTTGACTCCTGATAGGAAAGGAGTTGGAGCAGACTTGCAGTCTGTCATGTGAAATCTCTCAAGGATATCTCATGCATACTTGGCCTGAGACAATTTGATGCTCGATGCATCCTGACTGATCTCAAGTCCAAGTAAGAAGTGTAGTGGACCCATGTCCGTAATAAAAAACCTGTCAAGTAGAATCCTCTTGACTGCAACAATCGTTGAAGTCGAGCAACCAGTGATCAACAAATCATCAATGTACATAACTAAAAGTAGAAGTGAATCAGTCGTCTTGAGCATGTAGACATTTGGGTATGATTTATAATGTACAAAGTCCTGTGACAATAGGTAGGAGTCCATCTTGGAATACCATGCACTCGGAGCCTGCTTGAGGCCATAAAGTGACTTCTTCAGTCGACAGACCAAAGATGAGTCCTGCATAAATCCCTGTGGCTGCTCCATGTAGATATCCTCAGAGAGATCACCATGAAGAAATGCATTCTTCACATCCATCTGATGGTCTTCCCATCCTTTGGTTTCTGTAATGGCAAGTGCCAATTGTCTGGAATCCATCTTCGCTACTGGGGCAAAGGTCTGATCATAGTCAATACCATGAACCCGCTGAAAGCCTTTGGAAACAAGCCTGGATTTGTATCTGCTAATCTGTCCATCTGTTGTGCTCTTGGTCTTGTAGACCCATCGGCATCTGAAAATTTTCCTCCCAAAAGGAAGGGGAAACAAATCCCAAGTCTGGTTCTCGAGGAGGGAGTTGTACTCCTCCTGCATGGCATATTCCCAAAATGGATTTCCAACAACCTCGCAATAAGACTGTGGATCTGAAGACTGAACCAAGAAAAGATGCTTGGAGGGCAATGGTTTAGTGGCAGTGAGTGCAACAGGAGGCTCCTCAAAATCAGATTGAGTCCTCCTAGTATCTGTTGGATCACCAACGAGATACCCTGCATCCTAAAGAGCAGTCTGTGCCCACTTAGGCCTCTTCTCTGGCTCTGCCACTGCATATGGATGCTTTGCATATGGCTGTACTAACTCTGACTCTGAATCTGAATTCTCATCTGAAGAAGGGTTGACATGCACATGCTCATCATCTCGGATAGGTGGAAGAGTGACGGTGTTTGCATGCAGCTGTTGAGGTACATGCGAGACACTTTTCTCAAATTGGACACTTCTCTAAACGATGATTCGGTCCGAGGAAAGGTCAATAAGTCTATATCCCTTCACATCGTCAGGGTAGCCAACAAAAATGCACTCAATGCTCTGTGGATCAAGTGCCTTTCTCTTTTCAGAGGGAATATAGGCCCATGCACGTGAATCGAAAATGCGAAAGTGGGTCACTTCCGGTTTGAGGCCGATCCAAGCCTCGTAGGGTGTCTTATCCTTGACAGGTCTATGGGTAGATATGTTTTGGATGTATGTTGCACAATTAAGTGCTTCGATCCATAGTATCTGTGGTAGTGACTTTGCATGCAACATGCAAGATGCCATCTCCTTTAGAGATATGTTTTTTTGCTTAGAAACTCCATTTTGTTGCGGAGTATAGGGAACTATGTGCTGCAACTGAACCCCTACCTCATGGAAAATATTATGGATCTCATGATTTACATAATCTCCCCCGTTATTAGTTCGAAGGACTTTTATCTTCTTTTTGGACTGTGTCTCAACTAGGGCCTTGAAATCTTTGAGGTGTTGAAAGACCTCGGATTTTTTCCTGAGAAAGTAGATCCATGTAAAATGTGAGAAATCATCAACAAAAATGAGAAAAAACCTCTCTTTGTTGATTGATGGATGCGGAAAAGGACCCATGAGGTCACTATGGATCAAATATAAAGGTGCGAAGGCTCTTTGAGACTTTCCCTTGTCGAATTTCTCTTGAGGGTGTTTCCTGAGAACACATCCCTCACACACTCCCTTGGAGAAATGCATTTCTGGTAGACCATCAACCAATATGTGCTTGCTAAGCTATTACATGTATCTAAAATTAAAATGTCCAAACCTTTCGTGCCAAATCCTACTACTTTCATCAGAATGAGTAAGCAGTAAAGCAGAATCAGGTTCAATGAATTTAGAAAAAGTATACAATCTAGAATGATGATTTACCTCACTGGCTGCAACCTTGGTGTTGGCTTGCATGTCGTAGATTTCCACGACATTTGGTGTGAATATGAATTTCTTTCTAGTGCTAGAATTCGTCATATGATACACGGAGAGAAGGTTGACAAAAATTTTGGGAACATGCAACACATTCTAAAAGCTTCTGTTGGTGAGTTCAATCCTTCATTTGTCGGTGACTTCGATAGAAGAGTTGTCCCCCATCATAATAGGAGGACCTTTACATGCATCCAAAGAAGAATATACTGATTTTGAGGCAGCCATATGATGTGATTCTCCTGAATCAACGATCCAAGCATTGGGAGAGGAGTTGATGACAATCAAGGCATGGCTAGAATTGCCTTTCTTGGAATTTAGATCTTCTAGATTCTTCTTCTTGGAACCCTCGGGGATGCGATCTCTAAGGTTGTTTTGTTGAAGTATTTGAGACATCAGATCTATTTGTTTTTGTATGCATGCGGATTCCAAATGGAATCCTTTATGACACATTTCTCCCATTTTCTTTCCTTTTCTCCTTTGGATCCGGAGGCATCGGTGAAAGGTTTTGTGTACCCTTCCTTCTTCGGATGTGTTAGCACTTGGTAAATTTCCTAGAGGTTGAAAACATAAGAAATCTACAAAGGTAACTTTATCCAACCACTTTTGAAGCTGGTATCTAGCCCTTCCAACTTCAGAGAGGGATCTCTCTATATGATTTAGCGATGTTTCCAATTTTAGATATTAGGCTAGGTAAAGAAATAGGTCGGTTTTATTGTCAAAGTATTTTTTCGAATTGGTTAAGACAGTCTACACATCCATTGGGCTATGGGGTCTGTGTCTTAATAAATATGAAATACAAACTAGAAACGCAAAGGGAAAAATTTCACAGGGCGAGATAATATAATCACTGGATCTTTTAGTAGCTTAAATGATGATTAGCAGAAAAGATGAGAAAGATACTTTCAACAAAGAAGCAGTTAAGAATTCCTTTATTGAAAATACCAGAAGAAAAACACTAAAATCTTTCGAGTCAAAAATAGGGTATGCGAGATAAATTCTACAACATTCGTTACTCTTAAATATTAGAATTAGAAAACAAGATGATCACAAAGCAGGAATAACATTCAACTTAGAGAGAAAAACATCACCAGTGAATACATGCAAGAATCCTGTAAAATGCCTCCTTTTTATTAATGGAAGATCTCTTCAAAAATATTACAGTCTGATAGAGTCAGGGTGTGAAGATCAACAACCCTCAATACTTTGAAAGGTGAAGTATTTATAACTAAAATTACAAAACGTTCCTGTCATAAATGACCAGGACGTGCTAAATCTATTTTTAGCCTAACTAATTTAACAAATTTCCTAAATCTATGAACTGCTTGATGACTTGGTGTAACTGCACGCTGATTTCTGGGTAGACAGTTGATGAAGCCTTTTCACGACCTCATTTGACTGGATAGCTGACTGGACCTGGACAACCCATCTGCTAATCGATCAGATCACAGAGCTCTTCCCATCTGAGATGACTGGGCACGTTGACTTTGAGCAGTCTTCGATACACTTCGTCCATTTCTGTATACTTGGCGAATGTAGGCTTGGTGAGGAATATGTATCGAATCTCGTGTTGGATACTRATGTCCCAYTGAAGGGCATCCAGGAATGCYTTGYYGGTGATGCTCCCYTGTATGCCTGCAAACTTTGAACTGTCCTTAGCCACTTCGGCTAATCTCTTCTTGTAGTCTGGGAGTGTCATCAATTTATCATTGATCACTTTCAGACCAAGAAGACCTTTCTTCTGGAGAGCTTCAATCTTACTGAAGAATCTATGTACCCCTAGGTCCATGGCCTGAACCTTTTCTTCCAACTGAAGCATTAATCCTCTCTTGGTCAAAACTCTTTTGACCTCAAGGATGGTCTCTGTTCTGTCTTCAATCTTCAGCTCTTCCAGCTTTTCCATGGTATTAGAATTGAGGAATTTGATGATCTCGTTCACTTGTGTTGGCATGTCTCCCAATTCCACTCCGATCTTCTTGATGGCCTGTTTGCTTCTCTGCACCAACTCATTCTGCTCGAACATGATCTGGATCATTGGCCATATTCCATTCATGGACTTAGTGATGTATGTCCATACATTCTCTTTAACCTCGGCCAAAGTCTTTCCTGCCACTGTCTGCTTCCGGAGCTGCTGTAACTCCTGCTTGAGCTGCTTTGTCACTTGCTTTTCCTTGGAGAGGCTGGTCTGGAAGGAAGTTTTGAGTTCCTGAAGGTTCTCAACTTCCTTTTTAAGCCTGCTGATCTCTGTCTCCTGTAGGTTCATCTTTTCCATGGATTTAGCCAGGTTAGTTGTCTTCTCTTGGGATGTCAATGGAGTTGCAGATGGGACCGCTGTCACTGATGTTGCGCTTGCTCCTGAAATCGGAATGCCACTCAATGGAATGACTTCCATTGGCTTTAGATGCTCCTTCTCTTTTAATAGTTTCTCCATCTCAGCTTCCATTTCTTTGAGCTGTGCATTCTGCTCCATGAGCAGCTTGAGAATTTCATCATTCTCGCCTTCTTTCTCTGCTATCTCCTTCGCCTGCGAGTCCTCTGTGGGTGGGAGCTTCAGTTGTTTCCTCAAGGAGGCAATGTCAACATTCTTCTTCTTTATCATTTCCTCCACTTCTTTGATGTTCGAAGGGTCATAGCCGATCTTGAGGACCAGCTCCTCCAAAGTTTTGATTCTAATGTCCTCTGCAAAGGACGATATCTTCTCCAGCTTGAATTGTGTTTGAACATTGTTCAGTGACACCTGCAATTTGGCTGCAGAAGTGGAAGAATGCGCCAATATATAGAAGACCATTTCTCTGGTCTGCTTGTGCAGATCCATCTGATCGGCTGGGTGCACGTCCTTCATCTGGAATTCGAAGGTGGCCCTCTTGTAGTCGGTGATCACCTTGGGATAAGGTACCTGTGCCTGGAGGAAGGCCATGTGCATTATGCCCTTTTCTGTGTCAAATGAAGACAACAGCTGATGCTGCGCAGTCGACATCTACTTCCAAAACTGAGCGCAAGTACTGCTGGTAAGGGTCTGGTTCTTTTTCTTGATCAGCTCGTACTTCTCGAAGATACTAATCTTTGGTCCCACCTTGCCTGGCTGAGTGTTCAAAGGGGAGTCTGTGGATTTCTTCGGCAATGCTGAAGTAATGTCCTTATATAGGCTCGAATCAAAGGGAGGAATAACAGACTTGGTCACTGTGGTAGGCAGGGCTTATTTTTCCCCTGTCAGGCCAAGCACTGACGAAGTCTTAGGCCTCTTAGTGTGTAGCTGGAACTCCTCGGAAGATACCTCAGTGACAGGCGGAGATAAATCCTACCTTGGCCTCTTCTCTTTTGGGACCTATGGCATGGTCGTTGGTGGCACAGTGGTCGAGGGAGCCTATTGTTCCACTTCAACCAATGTGTTAGGCTCCCACACTGTCTGATTTGAAAATTTTTCCACCTCAGGCCTAGCTTCATGAACATACGGGATGTTTTTGTTCTTCACCCGCATTTCTGAGATGATCCCACATGGATCATAATGCCATGGGAAGCTCCTGAAGAAATTCATTTCTCTTAACATCCTGTCTGCTTCTTCCCCAACACCACGACTGTTGCAGATGAAGGAGCCAATCTACCCCTTGATTCTTAGCTGCTGCTTTTTCTTCAATGATACAAAATGAATATCATCTGAATTTATAATCTACCTTATATATTATAGAGCAAATATTCTGATAGGAAAATACTTGGGCAGCTTATACGGTGCCAATTCGCACCCGTATACTCTGATCTCGGTATAATTTTGATACAGGTACCAATCCCCGGTCTTTGTGTTGTCCGAGAGATGCAGGATTCTCTGGACTTCATCATTTATTCAAGGCTCGGGCCTGCCACTCAGCATACTTACCACAGGGTGGTAGAACTGATCGATGAACGCCTTGAAACTGTACTCTGTGGAGTTGTGCTTGAGCAAGGAAGTCCATGTTGTGACTGCCTGAGGTTTACCATCTTCATCCATCTTCTGCATGGAAAAACTAAATTTATCCGCCTGGAAGAAGATGAACAAGTAGGCTAGTATTGATGAATATCTGAACATGCCTTCCGTGCCAAAATTCATGAATTGTTCGTGAATATTGTCTGCCAAGAATGTGCTGAAATCAAACTGGGTGGTGGGCTTTTCATCAGTGGAGAAAATTGATAGAAAACCTAGAATGGGCTCATCTACCCACTGATCAGAATAGTATCCCAACAGAGCGCAAAGGGATGAGATGACTTGGTTTCCCTTAGTCGAGAACATGGAAGATGGATAACGGGGATTTGTTGAGGGGAATTGAGTGGATGTGGGAAGGAAAAGCTCGAATATTTGAGCTCTTTGGGGAAAAGTCATTTTCTGGTACAACTCTGTAAGGATTTCCAGGTTGAGGGAGACGCAGAGTCGGCTTAGGGAATTTGCATCATCTGGTCTATGGATTCGGGCGTGATGAGGAAAAGGATTTCTCTGGACGAGGAGACGACAGCTCTTTGTTCGGGAATATATTAAGCTTGGGACTTGAGAGCAAACTCAGGAAAATGGTGGATCTGAGGGAAGAGGTATAGGGGTAAATTGGACTCCCAGAGTCCAATTTCATCACTCTGGTCCAGGAAAACTTCCTTGAGCCATGACTGGAGGTCTAAGAAATCAAAATTGCATTTGGTATTTGCGATTAACCAGTCTTTGTCAACCAGTGGGATCCTGTCCAGGTCGACAGGAGGCGGGAGAAACAGATTCTCCTCTCCTTCTGCTTGTTTGGACTTTGACACTATTTCTGCAATAGTACCTGCAATAAGCACAACGTTAGTGGGGGCCACTGACTGTGGATGAGGGCAACAGAATGTAACGGAGGTGTAGGCGGTGAATTTCTCTGGTGCGATGGGTGAATAGCGAAAGTAAGGGGAATAACATTAGTTTTATTTAAACGGGGGTCAGTTGCGCACGGGAGACAGGTCAACTGGATAACAGATAGGTTATCCAGTAATAAATGGCCAAAGGATCACTTGAGGATGAGATGGCGGGTGATAGTGGCCGAGGGATACGGATGGGTGACGTGGAGGCTGTCGATTGGGGGTAAAATTCATGATAAGGGGCTTGCTACGAGTGAAAGGAGGATAGGGACTGACAACAGTTATGGGACGTGACTAACTCAGGAAAAAGTGGAAGGTGACGTCCATAAGTGACGATGGCAAGTCAGACATCAGGCGGTGATGGAACTTGGGACCATTGAAATGATGCCACGTATAGGCAGGGGCCCGCTAGAGGAAGAATACCATTCCAGACCCCTCCCCTCGGTTAAAATCAGATCATCCGGGGGGGTCCGAAATCCATTTTGACCCGTTGATCTGCGCGCCCGTTTCTGAGCCGCAGATCTCTGTGCTCTGTTTATCACTCATTCTGGACCCCCCCCCCCATTAAAGGCATAATGGATGGGGGGGTTCAGAATCCAACACTGGCCGTAGATTTGAGCGCTCGATCTTGGGCCATCCAGATGTGCGCAATTGTTAATAGAAATTCTGGACCCCCCCCCGGTTAAAGACAGAACGGTCAGGGGGCCCGGAATGCTCTATACACTGTAGATCTGGGCGCCACGATCATGACCGTTGATATGTGCAGGGAGCATAAGTGGGGAGTGGAAAGCACATGCACTGGGAAAACTTAGGATAGAGGCATTTTATGGGTTTTTCCAAGGTTTTTCAAGTAAAGACTACCATGGGGCTTGACCAAACGATCTTTTAAGCATCTGAAACATGGTGCCCCACTTACATCAAGCTGGTTTTATTGAAATGAAACAATAAATAAACTAGCCTATATACTAACCTATCTTCCTATGACAATTAACCCAGATTAGACTGTTGGGTTAAGAATTTACTCTACCCTGGGGCTATCTGACCAAGATTAGACAGTCTGGCCAAATTTATTCACTAATCTAACCTAGACACTTTGGCTAAGATTAAACTATTTAGCCAAATTCATTCACTACCCTATCAACATCAAATTTAAAAAGAACTTGGCCATGCTTGAAAGGTATGGACCAAGTTACTATTATTGCATGGGGATTTTATTTCAAATCTTTTATGCCCTCTTTTCTTTTTCTTTTTCTTTTTCTTTTCTTTTCTTTTCTTTTTCTTTTTCTTTTTTCTTTTCCTTTTTCTTTTTCTTTTTCTTTTTTCTTTTCTTTTTCTTTTTCTAATTATTTGCAGAATGAAAAATCACTTGTCCACAAAAACACTAGAGACAGATAATATTCTAGTCACCAGTTGATCCTATAACTTATAGGGTGATAACAACGGCTCCACCTGGGGATGGTACTTTCCCTGTGAAGTGCCAAGAATCCTAGTTCCTGTCATTCTGAAAATTTCTACCTAGTAACCTTCATTGGTTTTATTCTCAAAAATTGGAAAAACAGTGGTCCGCAGCTTAGGGCCTTCTCTTTGGTCTTCAACCAACTGACTAATGTTCTTCACTCAGAAAATGTAGGCAAAAAATAAAAATAAGAACGGTATGTACAATGGAGAGTGAACACTCGAATCTCTACTGCGGTGGCACATAATGTTTCAGCATTCTGCCATTTACAGGTCCTCCTGGCAGATCTGTCCCATCAACATTGTTTAGCAAGAAAGCATTGTTTCCCTTGAAAGCTTGGATCATGTATGGTCCTTTCCACAGGCTGTCAAATTTTCCATGTTTTCCCTTGTCTTCATTTCTGGCATCCCATCTCAGTACCAGATCTCCTAGCTCAAAATCATCTTCCTTGGTTCTTTTGTCAAATATCTTCTTGATGTTTTCTTGGATTACCTGAGTCTTGTTGAAAACTTCTTCCCTTGACTGCTGCAAATGGATCATCTGATTGATCCTTCTCTGTGAGTCATTTGGCTCAGCTTGTACATCTTGAAGCACTTCATGACAGGGACTCCTAAAGAAGTGGGGAAAACTACCTCTGTGCCATAGACCAGCTGGTATGGTGACATACCAATCGACCTTTTGGTGGTTAGTCTGTCAGCCCATAACGCGAACACCAACTTGTTGTGCCATGATTTCTTGTTTTCCTGCAATGTTTTCTTGATGATATTTACCAAGGTTTTGTTTGAAGATTCCACCAGCCCATTCCCCTGAGGGTAGTAGGCTGCGGAATGCCCCAAACCAATGTGATACTGGTTGCAGAAATCTATGAGTTTCTTCAACCGAAAAGCAACTGCATTATCAGTTATAATCTTTCTAGGACATCCAAAGCGAGACAAAATATTATTTTCAAGGAATTTGATAATAACAGAGTCAGTGGCTTGCCTGCTTGGTACTGCTTCGATCCATTTGGTAAAATAATCGGTGGCAGTGAGAATCCACCTGTGCTGGCCTGAGGAAGGGGGGTGTATTTCTCCAATGAAGTCCAGTTCCCATTGCTGGAAAGGGTGATGCAGGAGCATCCGCAACATCCGAAATTCATCGTATGAACCAGCGTGAGGAGGAAGAGAACGTACAGCTGGACAAGCCAGCAAACCTTTTTTGATTTTTAATTTTACCTTGGTATTGTTGCGCCATCGTTTACTAAAGGCATTCAAAGCAAGCGCAGTTGTAATCTAATGTAGATAAGGAGGCATTAAATATTTTAATGTTGGTAGATAGAAAATTAGTTGTATATTAGACAGTTTTACTTCCAGGAGGGAAAACGAATATAGGCACCCTCCTTGTATAATTGAATTATTCAGTATTCAACATTAGCATTAGAAGAGAAAGGAGAGCAGAGCAGAGAGCTTGTGAAGAAACTCCATGTACAGACATTGAATCAATAGGAAAGCTTTATTTCAATTCCATGGATGTATTCAGTCTCTTTGTGTTGTTGGTATTGTGCTTTTGCATACTTGCTTCCTTTTATGCTTATCTCCTATATGCTGCTTATGTGATTGCATATCAGGTTAGAAATCTGAGAGAATGAGTTTCAATTGTTTCTCTGCTTGAGCCAAGAGATTCCTGCATAGAGTGCAGTTGAATTCCTCCGCATAGAGTGCGTCGAGGAGGCTAAGCAGTTGAACCTTTTTTCTTGTTTTCCCAGGGTGGATTGGGATTGTTCAAGCCGTGCAGGTGAGTGCAGGTTGGACGTGAGGCTTAGTAGCAAGTCTGGGTAAGGAACGTCCAAAAATACTTCAACACTTTGAAGGTCCTTGAAGCCGGGCGTAGGAAGCGCATGACGATTCTCTGAAGGAATCAGTCGAGCAAGCTCAGGAGGGACAATTCCTTGTGAACATCTCAGGAACATACCCGAAAGAATATCCTTGAGTCGCTGTGGGTACAGACTCCAGGGAAGTTTGCACAGGACAAAGATGGTGAAGCGGGGAAACTCTTCAAGAAGAAGAGAATCGACGACTTAGGGTTGTCAAGGAGAAACCCGAAAACCCGAGGACCGTCCGATCGTGGAGGAGTTGCACGGGAGATAACCCGTATGCACAAGTGTGGAGAGCAAGCATGTCGGACTTCGGGGTTTCGTCATTCAGGGATCGATAGGACGAGAGGTTTACACCTCGTGAAATTCTGAGTCGCGATTCACCGAATCAAGTCTGAGCCGTTGATCAGAGAAGGGACACGTGGCGCAGGATCCCTGAGGGTTGGGGTTTGGCGTTCGGCGCTCCCAGAGACAAGAGTTCAAGCTCTTTGAAATCACGACCGGCGATTTCCCGAAATCAATCTGAGCCGTTGATCGGAGAAGGGACACGTGGCACAGGATCCCTGAGGTTCGGGGTTCGGCGTTCGGCGTTTACCAGGGCAAGAGTTTTATACTCTTCGAAATCACGACCGGCGATTTCCCGAGTCAGCTGGAACCGTCGATCTCCAGGGAGACATGTGGCCACAGATCCCGAGAGGTCGGGATTCGGGGTTTTGCAGGGTCTGTGACCTTGTGCATCAGGAGGCGTGAACTCCCGAATCGCGAAATCTCAATTGAACGAGAGGGAGACAGGTGTCAAGACGTAGGCCTCCCCAGGGGATGTTGACACGTGGCATCGGAGAATCGGGGTTCGGGATTTGGTAATGCAAGTGAATGGTGACCGGTAAAAACGCGATCCCGAAATCCCCGATCGCACGAGAAAGGAGGTGACGTAGTTGAAGTGGGACCTCGAGAGCGAGTGGAGGACAGGTGTCACCGGACTTCGGGGTTTCGGCATTCGAGAAATTGGGGTTCTCAACGCCCAAGAGTTCTCGCATCGTGGGTTCGCGATCCGCGAAATCCTGAAGAAGACGTGGCAGAGTGGGGTCACGAAGATCATAGGAGGACAGGTGGCGTGCTGTCGGAGTTCGGGGTTCGGGGTTTTGTGTTGCATGGGACAAGCGGCAACACTACCGCTGATTTTCCGATAGGAAATTCCCCCCGATAAGGGAGGAAGTTGACCCATTGACCATCGGGGTTCGGGAGTTGGAGCTACTTGTGAATTGTGCTCGCGTGAACCGTCGGCTCCCGAAACGCGATTTCCCAAGTCCCGAAAGGGGAGATCACTGAGAAGGAGATAACTGTGGGTGAAGAACATTCTGAAGGAGTGAAGAGCGTTGAATCTTTGGGCCAGAGGTTGAAGAAGGTCCTGGTGGAGCGGCTTGCTCGGTGAGGGGCGGGTTGCGTCAGGGTGGTATCAGAGCAGGAACACCTTTGTTTCTGAGCAGAGATAGAAGAGATATAATGCCGCCCAGGAGAGAAAGGCAGTCTCCTGATCGTGAGGACAGGGACGCGCGAAGAAGGGGCAGGCAAGAAGGAAATCCAGCAGGGAATCCAGAGATGGAATGACAAATACGAGATCTCAGGGCGAGACTCGAAGATATGGAGGCCACCCAGAGGCGTGGAGCGGGTGCAACAGAGTTCAACGATCCTGAGGTTGAAGAGGAAGCTGGACATGACCAAGAAGAGGTCGCCGCAGAAGATGCCTCGACATAAAGGTTGATCAGAGCCATTTCGAGGATGAGCTCGAAGACGAAGATGGATATTCCCATCTATGAGGGAAATCTAAACGTAGAGGAGCTGTTGGATTGGATCTGAGCGCTCGACACCTACTTCGACTACGAAGACATCGAAGAGGACAAGAAGGTGAGACATGCTGTCACCAAGCTCAAGGGACATGCAGCCTTGTGGTGGGACGAGCTGCAGGCAGACAGACGTTCCAAAGGAAAACAAAAGATCAAAAGCTGGGATTGGATGATCGCCAAGATGAAGGCGAAGTTCATTCCGAGGGACTATCAAATCACTCTGTTCAGGTGGATGCAGAACCTGAGGCAGAAGATGATGACGGTGAAAGAATACACAGAGAAGTTCTACAGGCTCAACATTCGAGCTGGCCATCGGGAGAGTGATGATGAAAAGGTGGCAAGATACCTGAATGGTCTTAGGTATGACATTCAGGATGAATTAAGCATGGTTACCATCCGCACAGTTGAGGATGCGTACTAGATGGCTTTGAAAGCCGAAGAAAAGCTGAACCACAAGCAGGGACAACAAGGGCGAGGCAGAAGCCAGCCACGAAGTAAAGCTATTGCCCAGGAAAGAACTCAAAAGCCCAAGGAGGATTGGAAGAGGCCTCATGGAAGAGATGAAAGAGGGGGAACCTCACAGCAGAGACAACAAGTTGCTGAGCCGAGGAGACAGCAAACAGGTCAGCAAGGAGATTATGCTGACGCGAACACATTTCCTCGTACCCGAGGTCGAGGCATAGGACGAGGAAGAGTTATCACATGTTTTACGTGTGGAAAAGATGGTCACAAAGCCGTGGACTGTCTAGAGAGAAAGATAGACAGATAAAACGCTCATGTTGCTGAGGCGCAGAGACGTGGCGTTGAAGATGAAGACGCTGGAAGTGGGAAGTCACTAACAGTGCACAAAGTTCTCTTGAAACCTGAGAAGGAGATGGAGGACACAGCGTAGAGATGCAGACTGTTCCGGACGACTTGCAAGACACAGGGTTGGAAATGCAAGGTTATAGTGGACAGTGGGAGCACAGATAACCTCGTTTCAACCGAGATGGTGGAGAAATTGGAGCTGAAAATGAACAAGCACCCGAGTCCATACAAGGTGACGTGGTTGCAGAAAGGACACCAGGTATGTGTTACAAAACAATGCTTGGTAAATTTTAAAATGGGTGAATATAGAGATGAAATCTTGTGTGATGTCATTCCCATGGATGTCTATCATGTTTTATTGGGGAGACCATGGCAGTATGATAGACATGTGGTTCATGATGGGAGGATGAACACATACACCTTGGAGAAGGATGGAAAAACACATACATTTCTCCCGGGGAAGGATAAGGAGGTGAATCCGGAAGTTAGCAGTACGATACTTCTCATGAGTGGGAAAGAAATTCTCACAGAGCTGGAGAAGGATGAGGATCCATAGTTCTTTGTTGTCAGGAAGCTGAGGATTGTCCTGACAAGCACAAGAGTGGACGAGTTGCCAGAGGAGATTCAGGAACTGCTTGGAGAGTTCACGGATATCATCGTGGACGAACTACCTCGTTCGTTGCCACCGATGAGGAGTGTGAGTCACCACATTGACCTCATACCCGGAGCAAGTTTGCCAAATAAGGCAGCATACAGGTTGACACCTCAAGAGAACGAGGAAGTCAAAAGGCAGGT
>ML800155.1:60259-106087 GCA_009831015.1 Picea engelmannii
AGGTTTTCGAAGATGGCACATTTCATCCCATGTCATAAGACCAGCGATGCAACCCACATCGCAAATTTATTTTTCAAAGAGATTGTAAGATTGCATGGATTACCGAGAAGCATAGTCTCGGATCGGGATACCAAGTTCATAGGCCATTTTTGGAGGACGCTATGGAAGAAGCTCGGGACCGATTTGGCATTCAGTTCTGCTTACCATCCGTAGACAGATGGGCAGACCGAAGTGGTCAACATGAGCTTAGGAGATCTGTTGAGAAGCCTGGTGACAGAGCATCACACCAGTTGGGATCAGATCTTACCACAAGCAGAGTTTGCGTACAACGATTCTGTGAACCGGAGTACAGGTAAGAGCCCGTTTCAAATTTTGTATGGAACGCAGCCAAGGGGATTTTCTGAGCCCAGGGAGCCATAACAGGCTGAGACTAGCAGTGCGAGAGCTGAGGAGTTCGCTGAGGCGATGAAAGAACTTCACACGCAGGTGAAGCAACGATTGCAGAAATCGAACCAGGAATACAAGCGCAGAGCCGATCAGAGGAAAAGACAGCTTCAGTTTGAAGTCAGTGACATGGTTCTGGCGCACCTGAGGAAGGAAAGGTTCCTGAGGGGAACGTACAATAAGCTCAAGATGAAAAAAATTGGGCCGTGTAAAATCCCGAAGAAGTTCGGGAAAAATGCATATGAGCTTGAGTTGCCGGAAGGCATCGGGATATCTCCGATTTTCAACATTTCGGATTTATACCCCTACAGAGTCGAAGATGCACGAGCTGGAACTGATGAACAACCAGTGGTCCAATGGCAGAAGCAGTTTCCAGTGGCACAAAAGCCTCAGATGGAGTGCATACTGGATAAAAGACTAGGGAAGAAGACCAGGAGAAAGCAGTATTTTGAATACCTGGTGAAGTGGAAAGATCACCCAGTGGAGGATGCCAGCTGGGAGACAGAAGCAGTAATTTTGAAACATGGGCAGACTGTGCAAGAGCTCATGAGCAGGAGCCCATGAAATCTTTTGAGCCGAGGAGTATGATGCAGGAGCATCCGCAACATCCGAAATTCATCGTATGAACCAGCGCGAGGAGGAAGAGAACGTACAGCTGGACAAGCCAACAAACCTTTTTTGATTTTTAATTTTACCTTGGTATTGTTGCGCCGCCATTTACTAAAGGCATTCAAAGCAAGCGCAGTTGTAACCTAATGTAGATAAGGAGGCATTAAATATTTTAATGTTGGTAGATAGAAAATTAGCTGTAGATTAGACAGTTTTACTTCCCGGAGGGAAAACGAATATAGGCACCCTCCTTGTATAATTGAATTATTCAGTATTCAGCATTAGCATTAGAAGAGAAAGGAAAGCAGAGCAGAGAGCTTGTGAAGAAACTCCATGTACAGACATTGAATCAATAGGAAAGCTTTATTTCAATTCCATGGATGTACTCAGTCTCTTTGTGTTGTTGGTATTGTGCTTTTGCATACTTGCTTCCTTTTATGCTTATCTCCTATATGCTGCTTATGTGATTGCATATTAGGTTAGAAATCTGAGAGAATGAGTTTCAATTGTTTCTCTGCTTGAGCCAGGAGATTCCTGCATAGAGTGCAGTTGAATTCCTCCGCATAGAGTGCGTCGAGGAGGCTAAGCAGCTGAACCTTTGTTCTCGTTTGCCCAGGGTGGATTGGGATTGTTCAAGCCATGCAGGTGAGTGCAGGTTGGACGCGAGGCTTAGTAGCAAGTCTGGGTAAGGAACGTCTGGAAAGACTTCAACACTTTGAAGGTCCTTGAAGCCGGGCGTAGGAAGCGCATGACGATTCTCTGAAGGAATCAGTCGAGCAAGCTCAGGAGGGACAGTTCCTTGTGAACATCTCAGGAACAGACCCGAAAGAATATCCTTGAGTCACTGTGGGTACAGACTCCAGGGAAGTTCGCACAGGACAAAGATGGTGAAGCGGGGAAACTCTTCAAGAAGAAGAGAATCGACGACTTAGGGTTGTCAAGGAGAAACCCGAAAACCCGAGGACCGTCCGATCGTGGAGGAGTTGCACAGGAGATAACCTGTATGCACAAGTGTGGAGAGCAAGCATGTCGGACTTCGGGGTTTCGTCATTCGGGGATCGATAGGATGAGAGGTTTACACCTCGTGAAATCCCGAGTCGCGATTCACCGAATCAAGTCTGAGCCGTTGATCGGAGAAGGGACACGTGGCGCAGGATCCCTGAGGGTCAGGGTTCAGCGTTCGGCGCTCCCAGAGACAAGAGTTCAAGCTCTTTGAAATCGCGACCAGCGATTTACCGAAATCAATCTGAGCCGTTGATCAGAGAAGGGACACATGGCGCAGGATCCCTGAGGTTCGGGGTTCGGCGTTCGACGTTTACCAGGGCAAGAGTTTTATACTCTTTGAAATCACGACCGGCGATTTCCCGAGTCAGCTGGAACCGTCGATCTCCAGGGAGACACGTGGCCACAGATCCCGAGAGGTCGGGATTCGGGGTTTTGCAGGGTCTGTGACCTTATGCATCAGGAGGCGCGAACTCCCGAATCGTGAAATCCCGATTGAACGAGAGGGAGACAGGTGTCAAGACGTAGGCCTCCCCAGGGGATGTTGACACGTGGCATCGGAGAATCGGGGTTCGGGATTTGGTAATGCAAGTGAATGGTGACCGGTAAAAACGCGATCCCAAAATCCCTGATCGCACGAGAAAGGAGGTGACGTAGCTGAAGTGGGACCTCGAGAGCGAGTGGAGGACAGGTGTCACCGGACTTCGAGGTTTCGGCGTTCGGGAAATCAGGGTTCTCGACGCCCAAGAGTTCTCGCATCGTGGGTTCACGATCCGAGAAATCCTGAAGAAGACGTGGCAGAGTGGGGTCACGAAGATCATAGGAGGATAGGTGGCGTGTTGTCGGAGTTCGGGGTTCGGGGTTTTGTGTTGCATGGGATGAGCGGCAACACTACCGCCGATTTCCCGATAGGAAATTCCCCCCGATAAGGGAGGAGGTTGACCCATTGACCATCGGGGTTCGGGGGTTGGAGCTACTTGTAAATTGTGCTCGCGTGAACCGCCGGCTCCCGAAACGCGATTTCCCAAGTCCCGAAAGGGGAGATCGCCGAGAAGGAGATAACTGTGGGTGAAGAACATTCCGAAGGAGTGAAGAGCGTTGACTCTTCGGGCTAGAGGTTGAATAAGGTCCTGGTGGAGCGGCTTGCTCGGTGAGGGGCGGGTTGCGTCAAAGGGGCTTCAACTGAGATCGGTTTGAGGGGGAGAGGAAGGAGTTTCCTTTTGCCTTCAAAGAGTTGACATTGATGACATGCGGTCACTTTATGATGTACATCGACGAATAAGGTGGGCCAAAAGAAACCAGCTCTTAGTATTTTGTTAGCTGTGACCTTCCAGTTCAGATGGGCACCACATTCCCCTGCATGAAATTCTTGTAACACGTTGTCAGCTTCATCTTTCAATAAACAATTTAACAGAATGCCTCCAGGATCTTTCCAATACAAATTGCCTTCTAGAATACAGAATTTTAAGGCTTTCAACTTTAAAAATCTAGCTTTAGTCTTAGTCAAACCAAGGGGAGCTTGTAGATTTTGCAAAACGAATATAAGGTCTGCGTACCATGGGGAGTTGAGAAATACCTCTCTCATGCTTGGAGTCGCCATCTCACCCGGTTCATGCGCTGCAGCTAAAAAATTAATGTTAAGAGCATGGAAATTAGATTCAGCCATTAATTTAGCTAGGCCTTGCCCCTTGATTAGTTTTGTGGGCTTAATCTCAATATCATATTCTAAAATGACAGCAATCCATTTTCCCCTTCTTCCATCAGGGTCGTCCTGGGTCAAAATGTCTTTTACTACCGCGTTTGGAACATAAGCTATGGTGTGGGAATGAAGAATGTAGACTCTGAAGTCTTTTATGGCTTTTACCAAATCAAAAGCTTGTTTCTCCATTATCTTGTAATTCAGAGCAACATCTCTTAACGCTTTACTAAAGAAAGATATGGGTTGTTCATACCCTTCACTGTTCTTCTGTAGTAATACCACTGCTATAGTATGTTCGGAAGTGAAAGAAAAAAGATAGAAATCCTTGGTAAAATTAGGACTGATCAAAACAATGGCTTCTATGAGTGCTCGTTTGACTTGTTCGAAAGACTGTCTGGACTCGGAGTCCCATTTTCTTTTTACCTCCTTTTTTAGCATATTTTTAATGTTTCTGAGGAGCTCTACCAGATTGGGAATGAATCTTCGTAGAAAGTTTATTTTCCCGATAAAAGACTGTAGTTCTTTGAGGTTCCTTGGGTGTTCTAATTTTTGTAGGGCCTCAATTCTGCTGGGGTCTATTTTGATTCCATCCTTAGAGATGATGTGTCCTAGCAGTTTGCCTTCTTCTAACTCGAAAAGGATTTTCTTAGGATTTAAAGAAATTCCAAACCTTCTACATTTCTCGAAGACTCGTCTGAGGTGTCGCAGGTGTTCGTCATCAGATCGGGAAAACACAGTTACATCATCTAAATAGACGACAATAAACATACCCGATTCTTCCATGAAGGCGATATCCATCGCCCTCTGGAATGTGGCTCCTGCATTCATCAGACCAAAAGGCATTTTCACATACATGAAAGTGCCCCATGGTGTGGTGAAAGTGGTTTTTTCTTGGTCATCCAGGTGAACTAGGACCTGATTGTAACCTGAGAAACCGTCTAGCAGAGAAATTCGACTGGACCCGACCACACTTTTCAGGATGTGGTCCATTTTCGGCAAGGGGTAATTATCCTTCAGGGAGACTTTATTCAGATTTCGGAAATCTATGCAGAGTCTGATTTCCCCAGTTTTCTTATGTGTAGGGACCAAATTAGAGACCCATTTGGAAAAACGCAATGGAACTATGATTTTGGCATCGTACATTTTTTTGATTTCCTTTTCTATCAGAGGGAGAAACTTGGGATTTATCCTCCTAAGTTTCTGCCAAAACGGTTTTTGGTCTTCTTTTATTGGAATCCTGTGTTGTGTGATGCTGGTATCATAAGCTTTAAAATCTTCATAGCCCCAGGCAAAGACATCCGAATATTCTTTGAACAACTCAATGTATTTGAGTTTTTTCTCTCGGGGTAATGATTTAGACAGTTTGACTATCCTGGGTTTCTCTTCAGTCCCTATATTACAGTCTTCTACCTCTTGTCCATGTGCTTCAATTTTGGGTTTTTTGGCTACGTCGTTAAAATCAAACAAGTCCTCTAAAGGAACTAGACCTCTAGGCAAAACATTGCTTTTCAAATGTAAAACATCGGTATCCATTTCGTCATCGCCTAATTCTCCTGAATCTACGCTATTTACACTAACAATCTCAAAATCAGATCTATTTACATTTTCATCTTCGTTCTCTAAATCTATATTTGTACATTCAAAATCATTTTTACACTACAAAAAGTCTTCGATTTGATCATCATTGCCAAACACTTGCCAGTACCTGATATTGTCGGGAACGGTTGGTCTGCATTTCACCTCAACAGTGTATGGATGAGTCAAGCGGAAAGGAATCTCACAGGTGGCTGCTGACGTAGCCAATCCGTCTGCCAGAATGTTCTGTCCCCTCGACATTACCTGCAAGTCAACTTCAGTGAAACATCTAAGGGCATCTAGAACAACATTCCTATAAGCTCTAAGATGTGGGTGTTTCGCAGCGTACTCACCTTTGATTTGCTTGATTATCAACTCAGAGTCACCTCTTACCATAATTTGTTTAGCACCAACTCTTTTCAATAGCTTCAGACCGAGCATCAAGGCTTCATACTCAGCAATATTGTTAGTGCATTGGAAATTTAATTTGTAAGAATGGTTTTCTGAATACATGTTTCTGTGATTATGCAGCCAGACTCCAGCTCCAACTCCTTCTTTGTTCACTGCTCCATCAAAATCCATGCTCCAAAAATCAGTGGGTAACTCTTTAGTTATCAAGTTCTTCATCCTTGCTACCTCAATGATTTCTTGGCCTTTGTCCTGGCTAGATGTATCTTCTGCCAGCTGAATATCTTGTTCTCCCGTGTCACTGTCATTGTACAAGATAAAAGAATCTAGATTGGAATGCATGGAGTAGAGAGGATAGTTGTGCGGCTTTTCTTAGCTACTGACCATGTACTTCATCAATGTTTCTCTGTATAGCCTTCTTTGTTGCCTGAAAACTAGGATAGTGGCATAAGACATATCTAGCTGCAGGGTACCTCTCAACTTAGCCCCCCAAGACTGGGAAAGCAACATTCCATACTTCGGAGGGATGTCTGCGACTACCATGTCCATGACCATGCTCTTTGCAGGAATCTGAACCAGGGTGATACATAGGTCCTTAATCAAACCAATACATCTAACTTTATTGGAGTCGAATGAGTGTAAATCCTTGTAAGGTCTAGTGACCTCCAGTCCCAGTTTCTCCATTACTTCTTTGGGCATCAGATTGTGGGAAGCACCCGAATCTAGCATAGAGTTATGCAAGATCAGGTCATGTATGTTTAGACTGATGTAAAAAGGAGCGACCTCACCAGTATCATCTCGACCATCTACTTCAGGTCCGAACAGAAGTTTGGGTTGATCATCTATAAGGTTCACGGTATCTGAATGATTCGTTGATCCTATGGTTAAGGCCTTCGTGCCTATGTCAGGTTCAATGGTCAGTGCTTTAATCACCTGTGAACGATAAATGTCTTTGTTCATCAACTCGGTAAGTGGGATGGGAATTTTTACTTTGGCCAATTCCCCCTCCAGGCTGAAAGGTGTAGGAGCTCTTCCTTGGCTCATCAATTCTGGTTTGTCCACCATATTCTTCTGTCTAGAAGTACTTGGTGGATTAATAGGTGAAACCTCGGATTGTGATGGCCTCTTCAGAATAGTAAGGTTTTTCTTCATGGGAGCTTCAGCAGTGCTCTTTTCAGGAATCTTCTTGGCAGCTGGCTCAGAGGCCTTCTTGGTTTCGACTATCTTCTTCGTTTCAATCGCCTTTTTTGGGGAACTGCCTTATGTATTTTTAATCCGTAGATTATACTACCGGTGTACCTCCAAAATGGCATTTTCGAATGCCTGTTGTTCTGCATCTTCAGCTTCTTCACTTACTTTTGTTTGATTGAGAAGAAAAAGTTCTTTCTCTTCTTGGGTAAGGAAAATAGCTTCGTTATCGTGAATGCCCATGAGATTTATGTGAGTATCCTCCAATTCCTCAATCACTTCCTCCCCTTCATCAACATAGTTTTCTTGTAGGGGAGGTATGATCTGCTGATCTGGACCCCTCTGCTCTCTTTGATCCCTAGGATCTCTCTGTCTGATTTGGGGAGGGTTTCTCCTAAAGTTAGGGTTCCGAACCTGAGGAGCTGGTGGATTTTCTCTCGGAGGATTTATGTCTGACACAGTAAGCCTTTCCATCATTCTTTCCATTGCTCTGGCCAAAGAGTCCAATTTGGAATCTGAGGTCGACGTGGAAGGTTCTTCTTTAATTGTGACTCTCCTCTCTGACCTTTGACGTGCCCTTTTTGCCAACAAATTGGCCTCCACACTTATAGCACTTTTCTGCATGTCTTCCAGGGTGGTGGAATTTCTTTCCCTTAGTTGGTATGACATGTCAGCGTCAAAACCATCGGGGAATTTTATTAATGCCAAAACCTATAGAGGTTTGATTTTAGCTGGGATTGCGTTATACAGGTTGTTGAAACGAGTACAATAATCTTGCACTGTTTCACCTTGATTTCTTCTGATATTTTCGTATTCTGACAAAATTTGCAGAGGGTTTTTCTTTACCTCCCATATGTCTAGAAAAATCCTTTGGAATGCGGTAAGGTCAAGGACTGAGGTGGCATGCAACCCTTTGTATCATTTTTTAACGTCACCTATCAAACTTTGAGAAGACAATCTCATTTGAATGTCAGCTTCATCTACTTCACGCAAATCATAATAATCATTTATATTATCTACGTGCTGTTGTGCGCTCAAGGGTCCTGTTGCATCGAATTGTGGAAGTCTTGTTTGATAGTCCTTGGGCATGGCATGTAGAGGCGCCACCAACACCAAGGGAGCATATCGAGCTGCCATGATGGGTGGAGGAGGTGGGACAACAACCTGGATGATCGGCAAGGTAGCGACTGAAGACGAGGATGAGGAGGGAGTGATTTGCGGTTTACCAGTGGGGGACAGAACTTCAGGGGTTCGGGGTTGTAAGATGGTTGGGTCGAAAATGATTTCATTCACAAAACTATCGGACCGTGTTCTAACCAGACTTTGCTGTGGAAAGGTATCAAGGTCAGGGTTTTGAAAGGTAACAGGTTCCCCTGAAAAAGAAAGGGACTTATGCAAGGGAGTATGACTCACTAAGCCTTCAGCTATGGCCTTTTTCCTGAGAAACTGTTCGGGGTTATATGTCACTATCGCAGGTTCTGGGTCTGGATGAGATCGAGTATAAACTCTCTTGGGAGCCAGAATTCTTTTTGATTTTTTATATATCTAATTTTTAGTTTTGTGAGTCCGAAAATAATATGTACAAAGTTTGATCAACCTCTAAACATTACTTTCTTCTCAAATTTGTAATATTCCAGGAACAAACTTTCTTTTTAGGGAAAAGAAAACGTGAAATTATCAATTTCTAGTTCGTCCCCAGTGGAGTCGCCACTATGTTAGCACTTGGTAAATTTCCTAGAGGTTGAAAACAGAAAAAATCTACAAAGGTAACTTTATCCAACCACTTTTGAAGCTGGGATCTAGCCCTTCCAACTTCAGAGAGGGATCTCTCTATACGATTTAGCGATGTTTCCAATTTTAGATATTAGGCTAGGTAAATAAATAGGTCGGTTTTGTTGTCAAAGTATTTTTTCAAATTGGTTGAGACAGTCTACACATCCATTGGGCTATGGGGTCTGTGTCTTAATAAATATGAAATACAAACCAGAAACGCAAAGGAAAAACTTTCACAGGGTGAGATAATATAATCACTGGATCTTTTAGTAGCTTAAATGATGATTAGCAGAAAAGATGAGAAAGATACTTTCAACAAAGAAGCAGTTAAGAATTCCTTTATTGAAAATACCAGAAGAAAAACACTAAAATCTTTCGAGTTAGAAACAGGGTATACGAGATAAATACTGCAACATTCGTTACTCTTAAAGATTAGAATTAGAAAACAAGATGATCACAAAGCAGGAATAACATTCAACTTAGAGAGAAAAACATCACCAGTGAATACACGCAAGAATCCTGTAAAATGCCTCCTTTTTATTAATGGAAGATCTCTTTAAAAAGATTACAGTCTGATAACGTCAGGGTGTGAAGATCAACAACCCTCAATACTTCGAAAGGTAAAGTATTTATAACTCAAATTACAAAATGTTCCTGTCATAAATGACCAGGACGTGCTAAATCTATTTTTAGCCTAACTAATTTAACAAATTTCCTAAATCTAGGAACTACTTGATGACTTGGTGTAACTGCACGCTGATTTCTGGGTAGACTGTTGATGAAGCCTTTGCACGACCTCATATGACTGGATAGCTGACTGGACTTGGACAAACCATCTACTAATCGATCATATCACAGAGCTCTTCCCATCTGAGATGACTGGGCACGTTGACTTTGAGCAGTCTTCGATACACTTCATCCATTTCTGTATACTTGGCGAATGTAGGCTTGGTGAGGAATATGTATCGAATCTCGTGTTGGATACTGATGTCCCACTGAAGGGCATCCAGGAATGCCTTGCCGGTGATGCTCTCTTGTATGCCTACAAACTTTGAACTGTCCTTAGCCACTTCGGGTAATCTCTTCTTGTAGTCTGGGAGTGTCATCAATTTATCATTGATCACTTTCAGACCAGGAATACCTTTCTTTTGGAGAGCTTCAATCTTACTGAAGAATCTTTGTACCCCTAGGTCCATGGCCTGAACCTTTTCTTCCAAATGAAGCATTAATCCTCTCTTGGTCAAAACTCTTTTGAAATCAAGGATGGTCTTTGTTCTGTCTTCAATCTTCAGCTCTTCCAGCTCTTCCCTGGTCTTAGAATTGAGGAATTTGATGATCTCGTTCGCTTGTGTTGGCATGTCTCCCAATTCCACTCTGATCTTCTCGATGGCCTATTTGCTTCTCTACACCAACTCATCCTGCTTGAACATGATCTGGATCATTGGCCATATTTCATTCATGGACTTAGTGATGTCTATCCATACATTCTCTTTAACCTCGGCCAAAGTCTTTCCTGCCACTGTCTGCTTCCGGAGCTGTTGTAACTCCTGCTTGAGCTGCTCTGTCACCTGCTTTTCCTTAGAGAGGCTGGTCTGGAAGGAAGTTTTGAGTTCCTGAAGGTTCTCAACTTCCTTTTTAAGCCTGTTGATCTCTGTCTCCTGCAGGTTCATCTTTTCCATGGATTTAGCTAGGTCGGTTGTCTTCTCTTGGGATGTCAATTGAGTTGCGGATGGGACTGTTGTCACTGATGCTGTGCTTGCTCCTAAAATCGAAATAACACTCAATGGAATGATTTCCATTGGCTTTAGCTGCTCCTTCTCTTTTAATAGTTTCTCCATATTAGCTTCCATTTCTTTGAGCTGTGCATTCTACTCCATGAGCAGCTTGATCATTTCATCCTTCTTGCCTTCTTTCTCTGCTATCTCCTTCACCTGTAAGTCCTCTGTGGGTGGGAGCTTCAGTTGTTTCCTCAAGGAGGCAATGTCAGCATTCTTCTTCTTTATCATTTTCTTCGCTGCTTTGACGTTCGAAGGGTCATAGCCAATCTTGAGGACCAAGTCCTCCAAAGTTTTGATTCTATTGTCCTTTGCAAAGGACGATATCTTCTCCAGCTTTAATTGTGTTTGAACATTGTTCAGTAACACCTGCAATTTGGCTGTAGAAGTGGAAGCATGTGCCAATGTATAAAAGACCATTTCTCCGGTATGCTTGTGCAGATCCATCTGATCGGCTGCGTGCACATCCTTCGTCTGGAATTTGAAGGTGGCCCTCTTGTAGTCGGTGATCACCTTGGGATCTAGTACCTGTGCCTGGAGGAAGGCCATGTGCATTCTGCCCTTTTCTGTGTCAAATGCAGACAGCAGCCGATGTTGCGCAGTCGACGTTTGCTTCCAAAACTGAGCACAAGTACTGCTGGTAAGGGTCTGGTTATTTTTCTTGATCAGCTCGTACTTCTCGAAGATACTAAGCTTTGGTCCCACCTTGCCTGGCTAAGTGTTCAAAGGGGAGTCTGTGGATTTCTTCAGCAATGCTGGGGTAATGTCCTTATATAGGCTCGAACCGAAGGGAGGAATAACAGACTTGGTCACTGTGGTAGGCGGGGCTTCTTTTTCCCCTATCGGGCCAACGACTGAGGAAGTCTTAGGCCTCTTAGTGTGTAGCTGGAACTCCTCGGAAGATACCTCAGTGACAGGTGAAGATAAATCCTGCCTCAGCCTCTTCTCTTTTGGGACCTGTGGCATGGTCGTTGGTGGAACAGTGGTCGGGGGAGCCTGTTGTTCCACTTCGACCAATGTGTTAGGCTCCCACACTGTTTGATTTGCAAATTTTTCCACCTCAGGCCTAGCTTCATGAACATACGGGATGTTTTTGTTATTCACCTGCATTTCTGAGATGATCCCACATGGATCATAATGCCATGGGAAGCTCCTAAAGAACTTCATTTATCTCAACATCCTATCTGCTTCTTCCCCGACGCCACGACTGTTGTAGATGAAGGAGCCAATCTGCCCCTTGATTCTTAGTTGTTGCTTTTTCTTCAATGATACAAAATGAATATCATCTGAATTTATAATCTGCCTTATATATTCTAGAGCAAAGATTATGACAGGCAAATACTTGGGCAACTTATACGGTGCTAATTCACACTTGTATACTCTGATCTCGGTATAATTTTGATACAAGTACCAATCCCCGGTCTTTTTGTTGTCCGAGAGATGCAGGATTCTCTGGACTTCTTCATTTATTCGAGGCTCGGGACTGCCGCTCAGCATACTTACCACAGGGTGGTAGAACTGATCGATGAATGCCTTGAAACTGTACTCTGTAGAGTTGTGCTTGAGCAAGGAAGTCCATGCTGTGACTGCCTGAGGTTTACCATCTTCATCCATCTTCTGCATGGAAAAACTAAATTTATCCGCCTGGAAGAAGATGAACAAGTAGGCTAGTATTGATGAATATCTGAACATGCCTTCCGTGCCAAAATTCACGAATTGTTCGTGAATATTGTCTGCCAAGAATGTGCTGAAATCAAACTGGGTGGTGGGCTTTTCATCAGTGGAGAAAATGGATAGAAAACCCAGAATGGGCTCATCTACCCACTGATCAGAATAGTATCCCAACAGAGCGCAAAGGGATGAGATGACTTGGTTTCCCTTAGTCGAGAACATGGAAGATGGATAAGGGGGATTTTTTGAGGGGAATTGAGTGGATGTGGGAAGGAAAAGCTCGAATATTTGAGCTCTTTGGGGAAAAGTCATTTTCTGGTACAACTCTGTAAGGATTTCCAGGTTGAAGGGAGACGCAGAGTCGGCTCAGGGAATTTGCATCATCTGGTCTATGGATTCGGGCGTGATGAGGAAAAGGATTTCTCTGGACGAGGAGACGATGGCTCTTTGTTCGGGAATATATTGAGCTTGGGACTTGAGAGCGAACTCGGGAAAATGACAGATATGAGGGAAGAGGTATAGGGGTAAATTGGACTCCCAGAGTCCAATTTCATCACTTTGGTCCAGGAAAACTTCCTTGAGCCATGACTGGAGGTCTGAGAAATCAAAATCGCATTTGGTATCTGCAATTAACCAATCTTTTTCGACCAGTGGGATCCTATCCAGGTCGACAGGAGGCGGGAGAAATGGATTCTCCTCTCCTTCTGCTTGTTTGGACTTTGGCGCCATTTCTGCAACAATACCTGCAATAAACACAATGTTAGTGGGGGCGACTGACTGTGGATGAGGGAGATGGAATGTAACGGAGGAGTAGGTGGTGAATTTCTCTGGTGCGATGGGTGAATAGAGAAAGTAAGGGGAATAACGTTAGTTTTATTTAAACGGGGGTCGGTTGGGCGTGGGAGATAGGTTAGATGGATAACGGATAGGTTATCCAGTAATAAATGGCCAACGGATCACTTGAGGATGAGATGGCGGGTGACGATGGTCGAGGGATACGGATGGGTGACGTGGAGGTTGTCGATTGGGGGTAAAAGTCATGATAAGGGGCTTGCTACGAGTGAAAGGAGGGTAGGGACTGACAATAGTTATGGGACTTGACTAACTCAGGAAAAAGTGGAAGGTGACGTCCATAAGTGACGATGGCAAGTCAGACAGCAGGCGGTGATGGAACTCGGGACCATTGAAATGATGCGACGTATAGGCAGGGGCCCACCAGAGGAAGAATACCATTCTAGAGCCCCCCCCCTTGGTTAAAAGCAGATCATTCGGGGTGGTCCGAAATCCATTTTGGGCCGTTGATCTGCGTGCCCGTTTCTGAGCCGCAGATCTCTGCGCTCTTTTTATCACTCATTCTGGACCCCCCCCCTCCATTAAAGGCAGAATGGATGGGGGGGTCCGGAATCCAACGTTGGCCGTAGATTTGAGTGCTCGATCCTGGGCCATCCAAATGCATGCAATTGTTAATAGCAATTCTGGACCCCCCCCCGGTTAAAGGCAAAACGGTCGGGGGGTCTGGAATTCTCTGTACACCGTAGATCTGGGCGCCATGATCAGGACCGTTGATATGTGCATGGAGCATAAGTGGGGAGTGGAAAGAACATGCGCTGGGAAAACTTAGGATAGAGGCATTTTGTGGGTTTTTCCAAGGTTTTTCAAGTAAAGACCACCATGGGGCTTGACCAAACGATCTTTTAAGCATCTAAAACATGGTGCCCCACTTACATCAAGCTAGTTTTATTGAAATGAAACAATAAAGCAACTAGCCTATATACTAACCTATCTTCCTATGACAATTATCCCAGATTAGACTGTTGGGTTAAGAATTTACTCTACCTTGGGGCTATCTGACCAAGATTAGACAGTCTGGCTAGATTTATTCACTAATCTAACCTAGACACTTTGGCTAAGATTAAATTGTTTAGCCAAATTCATTCACTACCCTATCAACATCAAATTTAAAAAGAACTTGGCCATGCTTGAAAGGTATGGACCAAGTTACTATTATTGCATGGGGCTTTTATTTCAAATCTTTTATGCCCTCTTTTCTTTTTCTTTTTCTTTTCTTTTTCTTTTTCTTTTTTCTTTTCCTTTTTCTTTTTATTTTTCTTTTTTCTTTTCTTTTTCTTTTTCTAATTATTTGCAAAATGAAAAATCACTTGTCCACAAAAACACTAGAGACAGATAATATCCCAGTCACCAGTTGATCTTATAACTTATAGGGTGATAACATGATGTGCATGAGCTTTCCGTTTATCTTTATATTTAGATTTATGATATTTGTGGCTTCCATATTTCACAATGAGTGCATGCACCTTTGCGCCTTTGATTGTGCCCATGTTGATGATCTTGGTTTTGTCTTGTGTCAATGCTTCGATAAAGTCCTCAAGAGAAGGCATCTTCTAGGTGGCTCCAGAGGTGAATCTGACATAATGGAATGTGGATATGAATACAGATAATTCAGGACCAAGATTGGAGAGAATGGTGAGAACCATTTGTTTCTCCTCCTTTGATTTATCAACCCTGCAAGATTTGAGTTGCAACAGTAAATCCTTGAATTTTGTAAAGAAATATTGGATATTGTCGAAGTTTTTTGGATCCAATGTGAGCAGCTCCACCTCTAGTATGTGTTCCCTCATCTCATCCTATTTTCCAAATAGCCCTTCCAATATGGTCCAGGATTCATTGGGAGTCTTACAGGAAGATATGTGAAAAAGGAGATCGGGAGAAATAAAACTGCAAATTGTTCTAAGTGCCTCATCCATGCGATTTAAATACTTCGCTTTTTTTATGGCTGATGTTGATTATGTATCTGTATTCAAGGTTAACTTGTACAACCCTCTAGTTCGGAGATGTATGGTTGTTTTCTCCTTCCATGCAAAATAGTTGTAAGGTGTAAGAATGAATTCTTTTTGGGAGTCCATCTTTCCGCCATCTTCAATCTTTTGTACCTGCAAATGTTTTTGGTGTAGCTTTTGCGTAGTAGTCTGTTAGCTCTGATACCATGTAAATGTGTTGAACCTACATAGAATAGATCTAGATAAATAATAATACACACATTTGCAGAGATAACTGGAGAAAGAAGAATAAGGAGAGAAAGAACGAAAGAATTCTCATTAACCATGGTGAATAATGAATTGTTTACACATGATATACTATGTATAGCTCAATGAGTGCACACTAGAGGAGAACCAATGTGCCATAGTGGTGGTATAGAGTGATGTGGACACACACCAACAGTTATAGGAGTGAACTGTCACATAGTCTAGTCTCTTAGGCAGTTACGAGAGTGAACTTCCACCTAGTTGAGTTAACTAGTCAACTAGTCTTCATTTAACTAATTGAATAGAGAGTAGTGAGGAGTTAACTCAAGAAATCAAGGGTAATGCATTAGTCTAGTGATGATCCCAAGGAAAGTGTGCATTAGCTAGTGATAATCCCAATGTTTCATAGTGACAAAACCAATGCAACATCTAAACTCAACTCAACTAATCAAACTAAAGTGTCAACTGAAAGAGAATATTCTCCAAGTGGAATATTCTCCCCTAAAATATAGGAGACTAGATAATGACTAATTATGACTAATAAACAAGGGAAAATCTTAGGAAAAATAAATCCTAGGTGTGTGTGAAGTAACTCCAACAAGAGGGATTCAACCTTCAGGTTCAAGTGGGAAGGAACAACCTTCCAAGTCTATCAAGAAGGATTCATGGTACGAGATGACCAAGAAGGATGCTTAAGAGAAATAGGATTTTAGGAGCATGTACAAAGGAAACAAGTCTTCCAAGAAGGGTCTGAATGAGATGGCAGGTATAGCTTTATGTTCAAAGGGAGCATCAAATCAGGTTGATTGGAGAGAAACCATGGTAGTAGATATGATAGCGAAGACATAGCCATCTTTGGGTGGTAGAAGTACCTTCCTCACTAAGAGGGAGTGTTAATGTATGTAGCATCCGACATGCACTTCCACATTGTCTTGATGTCTATCAAGTGGAAGTCATCACTAAAACCTCTATGGACTTAGGGAATTTACTTTAATTGAGTAATAACTAAGTTAATTCCTTTTTATGATTAATGGAGTTTAATTAAGTTAAATTCCTAATTTTTTGGCATTGGTAACTTAAGTGAGTTAATTAAATCCTAGCCATTAGATATAAAGTGAAGGTGAAATCTAATCTCATTCTTTGATCACTTTGGATATGATCTAGGGTTTTGGATTTAGGATCAACTCAACATTATAAAAGGAAACTTACGTAAGAGGAAGAGACACACACAAATTGTGTGTGTGATATCTCATTGATTGGGTGAAGAGGACATTTCATCGAAGTGTGAGTGGGTAGGGTTCGAGGAAAGGAGCAAGGGGCAACAAGGGAGATAGTAGCCAGGTGTGATAGGCTAGGTTATTTGTTTCATTGTATTATTCCTCAGGCAGGCCATTATCTTAGGATGAGAGCCCAATATTTTATATATTAAAATCAACCCAGAACTGTTTTTCCCTTAGGGTTTTTTTCGAGGGGTAATTTACCCAAAAAATTCGAGTGCAATGTGTTTTGTTTCTGTATTTATGCTTCTGTTGTAATTCATTAACAACTTAGCTATGATTTTATTCAATAAGTGATTTATTCAGAATTAACTGCTTGGTGTTAGGTTTGATAAATTAACATATATTGCTAAATTAACATTGTTAGTTACAAAATAAACACTGTCAAATATCCATTCCCTAACTCTACCGAATTATTACTTATTGTTGTAGCAATTGCGTTCACCAACCACTAGATCTTAATGCCCAAGATCGACCATTATTTCAGTGGGCAGGGTGGGGGTTGGTATTCTCCATCCTTTACGAATGAATTTGAATTTGTTTTCATCCTTTACCCATCGATTGATGTTTTAGTATGAACCCTCTGTGATTTTTTCAGCATGCATGTTGCTTCATGTCACTAATTTTGAAGGAAAAGACTACAATTGAAAAGACAAATAGTTAATTATGTGTGACAACTTCAAATAATAATGGTTTTAACACCTTCATAATTTTGATTAATGCCTAATCATGCAAATTGATGCTTGGTTAATCCAATTAATGGTCAATCACTATGAAAATGGTGTGTGAATAATGGTAAGCACTAATGAGTAATGATGGGAACGAAAGATTCATTGGCCCTCCACCATAGTGACAAATCTAAAATAGATTTGGAATGAACAAGAAATCAACATGAATCATCAACCTATAATAGCATTGTAAAAATCATTAGTATTGGCTTAATGTTATAAGGAAGAAAGTGTTAAGCAACAAGCAACATAGTTCACAAATTGCAAGCTATTACTGAAGTTAAAAATAGTCACAGAGTACACCAGCAACCATGGGAGGAGAAACGAATATATGAGAGACTATATATATGTATTTAATTGCAGTAGCCCTTAGGTGTAACACATATTCTAGCAAGTAGGATCAATGGTATTCTTTGACCAACTAAGTGGATACAATAATGTGATTGCTACAGAATTTGCTCACCAGTTGTATGGAAATGCCATAATAGTTAGATATTTTTTAGTAGAGATTACACAAGAAGAAATCATGGAGATCAAATCTCTCCATATAAGGGGAGTAGTGGTTCAAGAATAATATAGACTCTCACGATGCCAAACAATTTTTTATGCATGTTGGTGAGTCAGTCATAGACACAAGAAAAGGAGTAAAAGGAGAAACACTACCAAATCCACGAGAACATGTAGCTTTACATATTATGAGTTATATCAACTACGAGAGAAGGTACAACATTGTTTTGGCCTACCATTTTAATCTCTTAGAACATTTGAGACACTAGAGGATTTTTATCATCCCATATTACTTAATGAAGTTGCCGCAGAGGATGGCTACAAAAGTTCAATAAGGGAGAGAAGTAGTTGTAGCACACCATGGCCTAATTAAACTACTAGTTTTGGATGCCCTACAAATAATACAACTATATGTCACATGGGACATGTTCATCAACCATCCTAAAGAAAATGTAACATCAACACCACCTGCTAAAAAGCCACTATAGGCTATAAAACCTACACCAACATTAGCAACTAAAGATTCCCCAGACACTACAAAGACTATACAAACTACTATAGAAGTAGTTGAACCTAGCAATATAAGAGTACGAAGAAATAGGAGGGGAATATCTCATTGTCCCTCTCAATAATTGAGATAAAAAATTTCTAGGATTGTAAAGGAAAAACCATCAACCTAGGCTGAGTAACCAATTGATATTTTTTATTCTCCATGGAAATAAAAATATATTATCCTACTAGGGGTTCCAATTATTGAAGAAAATCAAGATATCAATAGCCTTGTTGTTGAAAAGACTCTAGTGATAGAAGATTCCAACAATCATGTTGTTGAATAGATGCCTAAGAACGTAAGAAGATCTGGTTCAAGTAGGTCGTGGAAGAGAATTCAAACACCTTCTATGGCTGTAAATTCAGTTGAATTTTTAATGAGACCATCATGGATTTCTCAAGGAGAAGAAACCAAATAGAAGCGAGAATCAAAATGAAGAGGTGATAACATCATTTTTGTCCTTGAGCATCCCCAGGTAATTGATCAAATAGAAGATAATTTTTATTTAACCTCAACACAGTTTAATGAAAATTTAGAAATCCATAGTAATGAGAATACCAAGATAAAAATAGATGTGCTAAAACAAATGCAACAAACTACGGAAAAGGATGAGAAAATTGCAACATTAACATATGTATGTGAAGATATTTCTAGTCCAATTACTAGGGTATATTCTTTGTACTTAAAAGAGAAATGACATAAATTTCAAATTGAATGTTGTCTATCTTAGATTATAATAGATTTCCAAAACCCTTGGAATTTTTGCGAATTATCTTTTTACATTACACCTAAAAGGAGAAATCTCCTATGAAAACTTTAATTTCAAAACTATGTGTTGTAGGAAAGATTGAGATCATCACCCAACCCCTATGTTGGGGATGTGAATCCTATTACCACACAATCTATCACCCTAGTGAAAATCCTTCACAAGGTGCCAAGACTAGTGGAACATCAAAATATTTCACCGATGTCATATAGGAAACAAATTCCCTCTCTTTAGTGAAGGAATAGATCCAACACAAGGGATGCTTCCCCAGTATCCTCAAGGAATCCCTAGGCAAGAAAAATCAAGTCTAAGGCCTCTTGTATTGTAACACACCCAATACGGAATTCAAAAAAATTTCGACTTTTTCCTTCCTTTCGCCGAGGAACAGAATTCCCCGAATTCATATGGGGCCCGATAAAGTTCCTACCCTCTCCTGTCCTTACTCATATGATCATGGGTTATGACCACCGGGCTTACTAGAGAGGTACTTCCAGCTTTCGCGATTCAGGAAATCGCGATGCATTTGTCTTCCCCTGCTCTCTTGTCTCTTGAAGTGCCGAAATCCGAAGGGGACCAATATTTTGTCATAACTAAAATGCCTCAGATTAAAACATGTCACTCCACCTTTCAAGGTTTACTCCATCAGGATTTTGGGATGTGCGACGACAGGAGGTTTCACACCTGGGTTTCTCGGGAGCTGAAACTCCAAAACACCAAACTCTAACATGCTTCACTATTTCAAGAATCCATCCATTGAGATTTTGGGATGTACGACGATAGGAGGTCTCACACCTGGGTTTCCCGAGAGCCGATACCAAAATATGATGACTTTTCCACACTCTATCTTTCGGGATATCGCAAGTCAGGATTTCGAGATTTTCACGTATAAGGGATCTCGCCCTTGGATATTCTGAATGCCGAAACACCGAAATATTGGGATTTAGCCATACGCTATTATTTTGGGATTTCGCATATTGGGATTTCGGGACTTGCGAGTACAAGGAAACTCGCACTTAGGTACCCCAGGTGTCGAAACACCGAAATGTCCTAACCCCTCCACATGTTGTCATTTCGAGTTTTCATGAATCGGGGTTTTGGGACTTACAAGTGAAAGGGACCTCGCACTTAGGTATTCCAAATACCGAAACACTTACTAGCCACCATGTGTATTCTACAGATAGACGGTCCAGGTATTCCCATGGGTCCTGGAATCAATGGTCCCGATTTCTTCACTACTTACGAAGGTTAAAAGGGGTCGAGGCCTTAACGCCTGTGTTCCTTCATCCAATTTAACAGTCGTAATAGACCTTAGATCTTTCGAAAGGATCTCGTTCGTGCATTTAGTGAGAGGAAGGGTATCCTGGGTACTGAACCTCCGAAACATCACAACTCATCCATGCTAGTTCATTTCAGGGTTTCACTAATCAGGATTTTGGGACTGGTGAGTACAAGGGAACTTACCCTTATGTGTCCCGGGTACCGAAATGTCGAAACATCACAACGAATCATGCTATACTCATTTTGGGGTTTCGCTAATCAGGATTTCGGGACTGGTGAGTACAAGGGAACTTACCCTTATGTGTCCCGGGTACCGAAACACTGAAACATCACAACGAATCATGCTATACTCATTTTGGGGTTTTGCAAGTCCGGATTTCGCGCCACGCGAATACAAGAAAACTGACCCTTGGGTTTCCTGGTTTCCGAAACACCGAAATACCGAGCTCTAAGAGACCCACTCTCTCTTGTGTAGGGTTTTCAAACTTAGGTCTTAAAGTCCTTCATCGGGTTCCTAGGTAGATTTCCACTGGGTTTTATGACCAGACTGAGAGGTTTTCTCCAATCCCTGAGTTGTTAACGTCTGTGATAGATAATAAGAAAATTCAGGATTTTACCAAGGTGGTAGTCCTTTCGGGGAACTTACCCCAGCTCTAGAATGTAAGGGAATGATCCCAAAAGGGTGTCCCTATGGGGAATCTATCCAGGGCAGAATGAGAGGTAATTAAGGGGAACAAATCTCCCGAGAGCAGACTTGAAAGCTGACTTCGTTCAAATACATACATATATATATATATAAACCGAATGTGGTCATTCTAACATAAGCATGAAACCACCATTTCCGATCACAACACCATGCATACATTTCTACACAGAAATAATTCATAAGTGTTCAAACCATGAGCATACATTCCAATATATTTAATGCAAGACACAATATATAAACACTTATCAGAAAACACTAGGTGATGCAACTACTGAGAGGGGTACTCGTTTCCACCCAACCGTAGGCTCAGCAACTCTGAATGGATTTACCACTAGCCACCCTCCAGCTAGACCACGATGCTTGAGACTCTCTGTCTCAGTTCTTCAGGGATCGAGAACGAAGGTTACATTCCTTCTTCTCTGTTATCTCTCACTCTGTATTTTGTTCCAGAGTTCTTTCGATCTCCTTCTTGCGATCCCTCCCTCGTGTCCCCCCTTTTCCACACCTTTTACCTGCCTTTTTCTTTTCCAGCGAGGTTGCATGTGGCACAAATTCCCCTGCAGTGGTTAGGTCTGAGGCCTCCACGGATGGGCAGTTCACCCCCATCCCTCATTAACTCATGAGGAGCCTCTTCACCTACCATCCTGGCGAGTAATTCATTTCGGGGCCAGCGAGCCGCTCTTGGTTCTCCAAGCCAGTGAAGACCAAATACGGTTTGGTTCGGTGGAAGTTAACACCACCATTCTAGGTGCCTTCCACCACCTTTCTTCAGCCATCATGGTCTCTTTTTCAACACATCCCCCTCTCAGCAATTATATATATATATATATATATATATATATATATTCATAACATTATTTACATTCATGGACCTTTTTACTAAGGTCCATTCAAATCACACATTCACATCTTTGAGTTTGCCATAGTTCTTGGCCAGTATAGTTATTTTTACAGACTAGGGGAAACAGGGTGTTACATGTATAGCTACTTAATCCACCACCAATGAATAAGATAATTAAAGTAAGGACAAGGTGGTAAGTTAGTGCAATTTATAGATTTGAATGAATGAAGATATAGGGAAATTTAAAAAGTTTATCAAATCAATTTCTATCCCAAGAGGATCCCCAAACACTACAAAAGAAGAAAAATCTATTGGTTGTTGTAAAACTTGAAAGAAATATGATGAATTACAATAGTAATACAAGTTAAGACAACAACAATAAATTTAGTCCTTGAAGAAATATTAAACCAATGAAAAAATGGGGTTAAATGCTGGATTAAACTAGGGTTTTAGACAAACAACAAAATCTGAAAATACATATGAATATAACAACCAAGAAATCCTAGATGTTTATCCCTAAATAGGTTGAAATAAAAATCAGCAAAACAATTTTAGGGTTTTTAGATGATTTTCAAGTGAAATGTATGCATAGATACAAAAACATCTTGTTTTTTTATGGCTGAAAATGAATATATTGCCATTATATAAGCCTAAAACAATAAATACAAGTTTGGATTTTGAGTTTTGTGATTGATTGTTGGGAGAAGATTATGCCTACTATATTTTTTGGGCATATAGGGTCAATTAAGAAATCATTTGAAGAAATGTAAGTGGATATAGGGTGATATATGGGATTTTTCACTACTAACCCTAGAATATCCTCCTAGTATCTTACTAGGTCTTCAAACATAGTTCAAGGGAAGGTTCTTCACTAGTAACCTTCCAAAAGTTTTCACAAGATGGGTTTGTTAAATAAAGAACCAAGAGAATGTACAACCATCACTAGAGAAGCAACATTACACTTACATTCATTCATAAACAAAACCAAAAGATAAAGTGAGACCACTTACTCAAGAAATATTTCATCCACCAAAACCATAGCAATCAATATCCATGAAATAGTAAAAGCATCCACAAGACATCCTCCAAAAAATCGCTCTAACTATCCATCCATAATGATTTGCATAAGAGATAAAAAAGTAGTATATAAGTAGTGAAAATCTCCACAAGTAGCAATGAATTACAAGTGAGAATTTCTTCTCTTATTTATATGAGATATCAAGCACCCTTCTTATCTATTAAAATCCCTAAAAACATAAATTAATGTCTTTATCTTTTACAAACCCTAGAGAGAAGGAAACAAGAGAAAAAATATATATGATACAACAATGGATAGGTCACTAATACCCCCCAAAATTCCTCAAAGATTAAGTAAATATTCTCTAATGCCAAATCATCCATCATAAATGCATGATAGAGGCCACACATGTGGCATGAATGACCTCATAAATTGGATAATTCATTCCAAAGTGATGTGTAGGGGGCTCAAAAAGTGAAACATTCCCTCCAATAGGTGCAACGTCTCATCTCAAAGTGGCATCTCATCCCCAAAAGGTGTGATGTATCATCAAAAAGTGAAATACCATCATCAAAAGGTGCAACATCCCATCAAGAGGTGTCAAATAATCATGTAAAGGTGCAAATCCCCATTATTGAAGGGTCAAATCATAACTCATGGGTGCTGGGGTGTCTCAAAAAGGATCCATGTCATCATAAGGCTCAATGTACTTCCAAAAATGTGGAACGAACTCTCTCAAGTAGTGGGGAAAACTCCATTAAGTGTCCTAGTATCCCCTCAACGTCATCCAAAGGATCAAGGAATCAATCAAGTGGGTAGTCATGTGAAATCCATCAACCAAGGAGGGGCTCATGTAGTCCAACATGTCCATCAAATTTGGAGGCATGCACACAAGTGAAATACAACATATAAAGTGAGTCATGTCAATGTAAAATCCATTATATAGATCACATTAAGTATCCTCTTCAAACTTCACACAATCTCATAAAGTTATACAATTTTCCAAGTTTACGTATGGGACAATCATTATTAGCCCCTATCAGGTGTGCCAATACCCCAGAAAAGAAGTATGTCCCAAGAAACTCATCAAGGAGTATCTGTAATGATATATGGTATGGTTTGGGGTTTACTGTATGGGTGGTATCATAGTCATGAATGATTATGTATGATAGTCATCCTCATGAGCGCCTTTGTGTGAGTGAGCATATAGGAAAGGAGTTTTTGTTTCCTCGGCACCGTGTCTTTCCAAACCCCTATTTTTCTTTTTCTTTACTCATTCAACCTTTGTTTTTTCATTCGCTAAGTACTTTTTGTTAGATATGCATTCATTGCATAGGACTTGGGGTGATGGCCTCTTAGAGAGGGGGAAAACCTCATGCTTCTTTATTCTTTCTTGGTTCTTAATTTGCTTTTCTTTCTTATTTGTTTTTCTTTGCATTTCAAGCTTAGAATTTTCTCTTTCATATATATTTTTTATATCAAGTTGCATCAACCTCGAGCTTTATAGCTCCTTCTTCTCATGGGATTGTGAAGTATGAAATTTTATGGGTGACATATGGCAACCATCCCAAAAGGAGGGATACCATAGAGGGTAGAGATGGAGTGTGTTACATATGAATTGGGATATGGACACATTACCCCTATCAAGGCCCCTCGGTAGTAAAAATTTTCCCAAGAGTGAGAAAACTTGATCACTAGAAGATGATGATGACCACCAAGGTGAAAAAAGACA
This sequence comes from Picea engelmannii, assembly GCA_009831015.1. Lineage (NCBI taxonomy): Eukaryota > Viridiplantae > Streptophyta > Pinopsida > Pinales > Pinaceae > Picea > Picea engelmannii. The sequence goes on from ML800155.1 coordinate 84,851, forward strand.
AAAGGTATAAGTTCAAAGCATCATTATGCATCATCTAATTCAACCCATGATCTATATTTTCATGTCAAAAACATTGAGGATTATCACTCTATATGAAGTATCAAAACAAGGTACCTCATTTGTGTCATGCACCATATCACATGATGTGAGTGAGTTGAGCATTATAGAGTGGAAGGAATCTATGGGAAATTGTATGTGGAGAATCTAGAATGTCATCATCAAAACTGTTTTGTGTAATGTGGATCATGGGAGGAAAATTCTCTTCTAGTTACCCCTAGATGTTAGGGGGTAAAATCTGGCTCCAACGTGGGGACACATGCTCACCATAGAGCACATGAGAACCTTAGCAATCTTTGGAACTCCAAGACTGACACTCTACATCAAAAAATGGCCTGCTATATTATAACATAAAACTATTAGTAAAAAAGAGCATGGAGATACGATCACCTTGATAGATGGAAAGTATAAATAAATAAATAAAAATCATACAAAATCACCATTTATCATCATGTTTTTAGACAAGACTAAATAAAAGTTGCAACTAATTATAAATGTACAAAGTCAAGAAATAACTGCACACAAGTAAGTAAGAAAAAACAATCAATATGCATAAAGGAAACACACAACATGACCTATGACTATCCTACTCTATCCTTATATATGAGAAAATGTTAGGTATAATCATATAACCAATGAAGATACCCTAGAATCTTATTAAGGTAAAAAATTCTACCCTTGTGCTTAGTTATGAACCAAAACAAGGATATATCTAGTGCAAAATGATCATAAATTGGGATAGACATTACATCATGACCAAAAATAGACTCAAACTCATGAGGAAGGGCAAGAGAAACAAAATAATGCTAAGATTGGCACGTGCATCCACAATATTTCTCTATCCATATTTGGATGGTACTGAAATATGACAATGATGACACATCCTTGCTCCAAGAAAGGCCTTCATGATGAAACCATTGCATATCATAAGGCTGATCCATATACTTCAAAAAATGGACACCTTGAATTTCATGTAGGATGTCACTCCCCAAGGCTTGAAACAAAATCATAAGAAATATGAAGAATACATCATGGTTTCCCAAAAAATATGTGGATGAAAAATGGGGTGTAAATTTAGATCTTTAAAAAACAATTGCTCCCAACTTGGGGCCTATTTCCCTTCTATATGTAGCTAGAAATCCTTACAACAAACCATAAATAGAAAATACCATTTCCCCATAGATATTTTATCTCTAAAAGGATAATTCCCCATTGTATCTCCAAGGACATATTGAGGACAAGATGAAGAAAAATATGGCTGGAAATTTATCTCATGAAATACTTGCTTCTCTTCTTAAAGTAGCTCCAAGTGCTCAAAAGAATTTTTATCACACCCCACATAATATGGCAATAAATTACCATGAGAAAGAAATAATGAATTAACATTATATGGTTGAAACAAATATGTGAAAATAGCGTCTTCATATTGCCAAAAATCTTCATCACTAGTGTATACATATGGTTGAAAGTGATCATGAAAATTTCCTGAAAATGATAGTTGTTCCAAGGAAACAATTTTTCACTCTTGACTATAGATTCATCATCAATATCATAAATGGGATCCCCATCAAAATGAAAACAAATTGTATCCTATGTATTTTTTCCAATATGTATAAAATCATCAATGTTTTCAATCTCATGGTCATCGTGTTCTTCCTCAAATGAGAAATTTTCCAAATCCAAGGGTTTCTATAAAGACTCTTCACTTTCCAAATCATCAAAGGATGCATCACATAATTCAAAAACTTAGAAAGGATTTCAACTTACCACACCCCTGCCTTCATTTAAAGGAGAGAACAAATCTTGGATGACCTCATCTCTATTAAATGGAGGAGAAAATACATTCTTAAATTCATTATTACTTGAGGGAATTTCTTCAAATTCAGTCTTCTCAAAATCATAACAATAGATATCATCAAATTCAAAATTTTGAGAAGGCTTACCAATTTCTCATCTTCATGAGGAAGGATTCTCTCTTCAGTATGATCTTCTTCATGGAATTGATATTTAACATGACATTTTTCATCAAGGTCGTATTCATGCTTTAGGCCTTTAATGGGAACTTGGAGTGTTTATCTTCAAATTCCTCATCAAAATATTCATGTATGGAATGATGAATCTATTCATAGACAAGCTCTTGATATACAAGTTGATCTTCATCAACGTGATCATCATGTGCTTGTTCTTTGATTGGGTCACAACTTCTCCTTATTACTCTCGATCTTCAATGGAGACTTGAGGTGGCTCTTGTTCTAACATGGGAACATGAAAATATGCCTCTTCCATATGCTCTTTATGTGTTTGATCCTTCATGGGATCATGAGGGGCCTCTTCATGTTGTGGGTAGGAAATCCCTCCTATGGACTAGCACTAAGGGTTTTATCATACATGCAGAAATGACCTGAAGATTCTTACTTTTTACCATCATCCCATGCCTAAACCCCCATTACTCATATGTAAATACAAGGCACAAGAGATTAAGTTGATGTACCTTATTTTTCATGTTTGATGTAGATCCCTTTTCACACTTGATCGTTCTTTGACTACAACTCTCCTCCCAATGCTGACCTACATTCACTAAAGACAAACAAAGAACTCCACATGCATTTGATCTATGAACTAACGGGCTAGAGATTTAATCAATCATACAATCAATATTCCAATAATGGCAATCTCATATGGCGGGATGGGAAAATAAATTCTTTTATTAACTTTACAATGATACCTTACAATGATAAAGTCGGCTCCTTCTCCTTAATCCTAGTCCTGGGCTCTTCTTCCACTGTCTTCCAACTGCTTTTCTCTATAATTCTCTTTGAACAAGGATGGATAAATGTTGGGACAAAGGGAATGCTTAATTGGGTATAGTTTCTTTACTATGATTCTCATCCTTTCAAATGAGACCCTTACCCCTTATTTTATAGGTTAGAAGGAGCTAGGTATTTGGTCAAATGACCAGCCATGCATGGCTGAAAGGTTTAGTTAACTTACCCAAAGTTGTGTGTTCCGTCAACAACTTTCCTTTTTTCGTGCTTTTGTAGGTACACGCGGGTTGTCTTGGATCATCTATCATGTACACACACACAGTAATGGAGAAAGGCACGTGGGCCTTTATAAAAGGGGTTTTTAAGAAGAGTTGTTCAGTAGTGTTTTGGCAAAGAAGGAATCTGAGATGGCCTGATGCCAGGTAAGCATGTCTGGTGCAAATTAAGGTTATAACAGATGCCCCCTAATGTGTGAGGTCAGAAGAGAATTTGATGGCTGAAATACATTAACAACCTTCACCGACATTCCAAACAAGTGAGCCCAGGGACTAGAAATCGGGAGGTGTTGTCTGCAAAATAATAATTGTCTCACCGAGGCAGGCATACCCATGCTCAAGATGAAATAAAATCATGGCTACCAATCAAATACACTGTAGATCCATGTCATATAACTATATAAAGTGTAGCCATGAGAAATACACAGCGGAGCTAAATCTCGAAATCAAAAAGATATACATGTAGTGTATCTATCTTCTAGAAGCTGATAAGGCCTGATGGCTGGAGATGAGGTCTTCAGAGCTCGAGAAACAACTTCAAAATCTTAAAACTTGGGTAGGGGTGTAATATGAGTGTACGACTTCACTACCCATAGGTCTTCGACGGCTCGTCGGTCATGGACTAGAGAATCTTGATTATCAGACTAAAGACTTCATTGATTTCAAACAAAGATTTGATTGGACTTTCGGGATGGCTGGGCATGAGGTCAAGAGACAAACTGCAGAGGGGCCAACTCAAGCTTGGTAAAAAATTCCCTTGGACAATAGCATGACAAATGATGAAACTCAGGCAACATGGCATTAACATCAGTTTACGAGGCAGGAGGCAACACAAACTCTCCATATGTTTGGAAGAATAACCAAACGGAGGAGGACACACCTCAATGTAGCGAGAAAAACTTCCTAAGGTCATATTAAATCCCATGTCTTGAAGAAAAAACATAAGGATGTGCTTTATCTAAGGGCGACTCATTGTGCTTCCAATAAAAAGAAAATACTTTTCCCTTCCTCTTTTTGGGGTATATTTGATTTTTTTTGTCTTTTTCAATAATTTTGGAAAAATAATAAAAGAATGTTACGTTACAAAGGAGGAATGAGTATCACAAACATATGAGTTCAAGGCGCAAGGACAAGACTGATGTTCTAAGCAAGGACACTCAGAAAAAATCCCTCCTGGGGACAAAGGTGTCAAGACACAGAGGAAAAGTTCTACAAGGCTTGCGTATAAGGCATGCTTCAGATGGTTCAGTTGAGAGCAACATGGAGCCGACATTAGACCAAAGACGCAAGTATGCAAACGCGTTTAACAAAACACACAATGGTAACGTCCTTCGATGTAATTTTAACGAGCCCAGAGAAGGTAAGCTCGGTGGTTTTTCATATTTAGAGATTCTGAAAAAATGTAAAAGGAGACTCCAATGGGATACCTTTTTCGAAGGTAGTCTAGTCGGTTTGAAAAAGGGGTAAACTATCATCGACAAAACATCTATTCAAAACCATTTTAACGAGTGTGATAAAGACAAGATCACTCGACCATTTTTTCATTTTTAAGGAGTATGGAAAAAAGCTTAACTATGGACTCCGTCAGGAATGTTCTTTTGGAACATTTTAACGAGTGTGAAAGAATAAGGTACTCAACGATCTTTTCAATTTTAGGGAGTCTGAAAAGAGCTTAACTATGGACTCCATGGGGGTTCCTTTTTCATAAATTTAGTCCCTCAAGCCCGAAAAAGGGTTAAAATTATACCTGAGAGTACTCTTCTAGAGAACTGAGTTCCTAAGAGTATACCTTTGTTCGTACAGTTGACCGTCCGGACCAAAAAAGGGGTAAACTACCGCCGGATAGACGTGATTTCAAATTCTAGTTTAACGAGCGTGAAAGGCCACAAGATCGCTCGACAATATTTTCATGTTTAGAGGGTCCGAAAAGTGCTTAAAATAAGACCCGCTATGTTTTGGGAGTCTCATGGGTGAGGTCAAGAGTCATGCAAATGAGGCTCAAACGTGTAATTAGGAAAAACTAAAAGGACTCCCGAGCCTACAGTCATTAGTGACAGCATGGACACCATAATGCAACTAGGATCTACCTAGGGCATCCATGTTCTGGTAAGCTCTACCACCAAATGGAAACACTTCTAAAGCAGCATGATGGTTCTGTGTCACAACCTGATGGGATTGATCCTATGGAAAAGGGATAAAGACAACGAGATACAAAATTGGGGGTGGAAACTTAACTTATATGCTCAAGTTGACCATATGAGGTTTTTCCCACGGACCATCAAAAGTGACCCAAAACTCCAAAAAATGTCATGATACCCAATCGTAACCTTCCAAAGCAACTCCTAAATCACTCTAAATGGTTTTTAATTCAAAGAAAATGATAAGGGGGGCCAAAAAAGTGACAAAAAAGGGCCAAAAAGTCTATAAATAGAAGCTGGCATCTCATTATCACCATTGCCGATTTGGAAATTGACTCTGGAGCAAAAAACCCCCTTTGATAAAAGTGGTGATTCCGAGAGCTACAGTGGACGAAACACCCATCTGTCTGGACCAAGTAAGTATAAACTACCTCCTTTTGATTTTTAATTCTTTATTTATGCATTTAATTTGGTTTCTTGGGGGGGCGTCGACCTTCAAAAGGTCGTCCCTAGGTCCACGCGGGCTTTCCTATGACAGCCCACATGTACACTCGCTCTGTCTAATGTCATAGCATGTCTACACGCGACTGCCATCACAGCAGCCCGCGTGGACCCTCCCATGAGTGAAAAAGGGTTTAAAAATCAAGGCATAACCCTCTAAAAATTTATCCATGTGCAGGATGTATGTGCAATGGAGAGAAGGAGAGCATGAATATATCAACGCACTAGTTGGGGAAGACCCTAACGTTGTGGCAGTGTTAATGCAATGTGGCTTGCTCAAGTTTTTTTTGTGTCCTTTCATGAGAGCACAACCTAGGCTACTGAATGCCTTGGCTGAATACTGACACCCTAACGCAGAAGCTTTTATGTTAGAGGGGAAATCACTGGTGCCTACTACAGAGGATATATACTTTTTGACTAGCCTCTCCAGGAGAGGGGAACTAGTCAATTTCTGTACATTTCCTTCGGGGCCTCATAATATATCGGAATTGATAGGACTTTATTGTGAGGTTGGTATAGACCGATCGAGCTCACAGGTGCCAATAAGAAGGATCACCGATTTATCACTATAGATGATTTTGTTTCTTATTGGGCGAATGACTGGTTTTGCATCTCTACATCAGGCGTCCTGTGCACAGATGAACTGTGTAGTCCAGTGCTTAAATGCACAAATATTTGACTAGAGCACTACACTGCTGGATTGTATGAAGAGGCGGCTGACAAATTGTCGGTTGCAGATGCAGAGGAAATTCGGGTTCAGGACGATTCTATGCTCTTTCTTCTTTGAAAGAGTTCCTAGTTTCATTCCTCGAGTGGTGGTACGAGGACATCAGGTCTCTCTTCTTGTCGTTTGTAGATGGGAAGTGTTGTTGCCACGACAGGGTGGTGGAGGGACCAATGAGTCCTTTGATGATGACTTCTTTGCTTGGTTGTCGCGGCAGATCCCAGTGATAGAGGATTATCCTTATGCTGGGATTGATTTCTCGAGAGATCCCGAGATCCCAGTACCTCCAGGTAAGGAGCGAGGTGAGATGGGTAAGTTTGCATCATTTTTTTTTTGAAACATATGTAATTTTTATGTTGTTTTTTTATACATCATTTTTTACACCAAAGTATTTGACAGATACATGTCTATTGTGTGCAGATGTGGGATGCTCACGACCTGTGAATTATGCGAGGAATAGGCATCGTCCTCAGCCAGGGGTTGCACCTGTCACCGCAAGGGGACTAGCAGCAGCAGGAGAGCTTCCAGTCGGTGAGGCTGAGAGGGTTTTGAGACGAGTTGAGTGAAATTTTACCTCACTCACTCGCACCATCCCTATGGCAGAGATTGAGGATCTGCCACCATCCATGCAACCTCGTGTAGTGGGGGCACCACGGACGTGGGTCTGACTATTTCAGGTTTGACAAACGTTGTTTATTATTACAACAGGGCCCACAGGCCCTAACTTTAGTTAGTCTAGACTTTGATAGCTCCACCTGTATATATTTTTTGAGGGCATAAGCCCCATGACTCGTTACTGGTCATTTTTTTGAGGCGCTTGCATCCACCTATGTACTCTGATGATTATGATATTATATATGGATTTTTATGTCTTTTTGTGTCTTATGGATCATACTTGCCTTTAAAAATGTATTTACATTTTTATGTGTATGTCTTTTTATATGTGTGCAAGATGCCAGTCTAAATTTTGATTAGCTAGAGTATTTATAACTTGGTTTAATCTTCTAAGAACATGAAAATATGTAATATAATCAAAGATTCGTTCTAAGAGACATACCCTAAGGAATCGTCGGTGTAAAGTCGTATCATGAACACGGTAGACTCTATTTAACTGAGACACAACCAACTGAGCATCCAAATAGGCCTGGAGATGAGAGATGCCAAATGACAGGGCACCACGAGATAATAACTGCCCTCGAGGTGTAAAAATTACCCAAGCTGCGGAGGCAAGCCTCCGAGTGTGCCGACTAGCACCATCTACGTACCCAATGAACACCTCTGATTCACTTGACATCTGCCACAGTGACAAAAGATAACATCAAAAACGACACGATAATACTAAAAGAAACCAGAAAGTAATAGTACAAAGACTATACATATGTTATAAAAAGTTACCCAAGGTGACCTACCTATGAGTAATACTTCTTGAGGTAGAGCCCATTTCTAGGCTCTGCCAAATCATTTCCCTCAAAGTCAACCAGATGATAAGCGCCCTTTTTTAGAACCTCTTTACGATGAAAGGTCTGAACCACATGGGTTTGAATTTTCCTGCCCCCAGGGAGTCCTTATCTTGGTCATAGACCAGGACAAGGTCGCCTTCAGAGAAACTTCGAGGACGAACGGACCGATCATACTGACACTTGAATTTTTGTTTGTGAGCCTTGTTAGCCAGGGCCACATCATGCCACTGCTCATTGAGTTGCTCAAGGTATAATAACCATTCTTCAAGTGGAGAAGTGTCTGGTAATAACTGTACTGCCAATTTTAGGGGCGGGATCTAACATTCTATAGGCAATACTGCTTCTAGCCCATAAACGAGTTGAAAAGGTGAGAAGTCAGTTGTAGTCTTAACAAAAATTTGGTAAGCCCATAATGCCGAGTATAACATCAAATTCCAATTTGACTTGGATGAGTTGATTGTTTTCTATAGGATGGTATTAAGAGATTTATTTACATCTTCCACCTGACCATTTGCTTGGGGTTAGTAGGGTGATGAATGTTCTTGCTATAACCCAAGCTTTGATGTTAATTCGGTCATCATCTGGTTCTGAAACTGCCATGGTCAGTGAAAATATCTCTCAAGATGCTGAACCTTGCTATTATTTGATTGAATAAAAAGAGAGTTGCAGTCTCTCCATCATCTTTAAACGTTGGCATAGCTTCGACCCACTTTGTGAAGTAGTCTACAGCGACAATGATATAATAGTGCCCCCTTGCTGAAGGAGGGTTGCATGTAGTGTAATCAATCCCCCACTTGGTGAAGGGACCAACTGTGATGAAAGGAAACATGGGAGTGGGATGTGCCCTCATCTTCTGAGAGAAGATATGACATGGGTGGCCCTTCTTGACCGATTTGATACAATCTTTGATTAGTGTCGGCTAGAAGTAACCTGCTCGTAAAATCTTTTGGGTTGTTGCCAACCTAGACAAATGACCTCCACATGCTCTGGTATGGCAATCGTTAATCATGATAATTGCTTCATCGTGAGTGAGGCATCGATGCAGGATGCAGTATACACCTCTTTGATACAACGTATCATCGAGTATGAGATAATTCTTAGCCTGATGGCGTATATGGCGACGCTCATCACGAGAAGCAAAGGTGGGGAACTTCAAAGTCTGGAGATAGACAAGTATATCTCCATACCAGGAATCCAAAGATGTGATAAAAAACATATCTCCTCTGATATGTGACTCTTCGGGCATAACATCACCTGACTCGATCGAAAGTTCTGAGATGAGTTCTGCAAAGACCAGTGACTTTTTGGATTTCGCTGAAATGAAATCTAAGTCAAATTCCTAAAGGACAAGTATCCATCTACTAGTATTTCCGTTGATGACCCATCATGTCAACACGTATTGAAACGGATTCACGATGGTAATGATAGTGGTCTTGCAAAACAAAACATAATGACAGAATCGTTGGATAGCATGGACTGTTGCCAACACAAGTTTTTTGATATGAGAATAATTTATTTCCGGTCCAACTAGGCCTTGGCTTAGGTAATAAATCACATATTCTGTGAGTAAATCATCCTCCTAAACTAAGACCATGTCGATGGTTGACTCTGCCACAACTAAGTATAAAAGGAAGTCTTTGTTATAATTGGGTGGCCGAAGCAGAGGGGCAGTCATGAGGGCATGTTTCAACACTTCGAAGGAGCATTGAGCGGCATTGTCCCAATGGAAAGGAACATCTTTCTTCAATAAGCTCATAAAGCCCTTTCTGATCTCAGCATAGTTGGCGATGAAACGCCTTAAAAAATTTGCCTTGCCCTATAGACTCTGAAGTTGAAGGATTGTGCATGGCGGAGGAAACTGAACTATTGCCTCAACCTTGAGAGGATCGACCATGATCCCTATTGTTGATAATATGCAACCTAATAAACGTTCTAATGTTACATAAAAGATGCACTTGTTTGGATTCAAGCGAATTCGGAAGTAGCGACATCACTCAAAGATAAGTCAGAGGTGTGTGGGATGATCTGTTCTCTTGCAAGATCGAGATGCTAAATCATCTAAATAGACCTCAACTATATGCTTGAGATCATGGAAGGAAAAAGACATGGCCCGCTAGAAGGTCGCTCCAGAATTTTTGAGACCAAAGGGCATCTTACAATACGTGAATGTACCCCATGGACAAATGAATGTCGTTTTGTGCTAGTCTTCCGGTTTGATTTCTATCTGACTATATCCCAAAAAACCATCCATGAAAGAAAAGGATTCGCAACCTGCACATTCATCAATTATCTGGTCAATGAATGGTGTGGGAAAATTATCTTTTGGACAGGCCTTGTTTAAATCATGGAAGTCTGTACATACGCGAATCGTTCTCTGTTTCTTGTTGACCGACATCAAATTTGACACCCATTGGGTCAGATGGATAGGGTAGATAAAACCAGCTTTGAGCAATTTCTCGACTTCAACCTTAATGGTTGCTGCTTTCCTGGGATTAACTAGACAAAGCTTCTATCGAACTGGCTTGGCATCAGGATAATTTGTGATTTCATGTTCGACTATTCTTGGATCAATGCCTGGCATTTCCTCGTAAGACCGGGAAAAAACGTCGCGAAATTCTTTAAAAAGATCTGCATAGACTTGAATCTCTTCGAGGGAATAGTCAGCTCCAACGAAAACATTCTCCATGACTCCAGGGGTTCTGGAGATATTAATCGGTATAGTTTCAGAGATAGTTTCCATATTACCCTCGGCATAAACCTTATGTGTATCTAAGGGATTAATAGGACAAGACCTATCTCCAGTCATATTTAAGGTGAATTCTTCTGCTTCGATTCTGCTTAAGCCTGGGAGGAAGTATGATCGGTGATGGAGATCGTCCCAGGGTTTGTCCGGACTAGTCATTGCTTCAATTATTGCTTCATCGAAGGGAAATACCAAGTCTAACGAATCAGTATCAGCAAGAGAGCCTTGAGCCCAAATAGGCTCTAGAATCGGATCTAACTCTTGTGCAGGAGTTGAATCAGTGTCGGATGAAGCTTGTTGGACTAAAGAGTATGCTACTTCGGCTGCGGACAAGGGCATGGACATGCCAGGGTGCCCTTTCCATTCTATCGTGGTCAATGGGGAAGGAAGTATCCACAGATCATTGAGGTAAGTCTTGGGAAACAACAAAACTTGGAAAATCTCCACCTTATGGTGGTCTGATATGAACTTGACATCGCCTTGAGGGGACGGGTAATCGAAGGTACCCATCAAAGATGGGCACAAACCAACCCCTACATTGACTACACCTGGTTGGGGATTATCAACCATCGGGACCGTGGATGCCCCCAGTGAAGGGTCAGGTCTGGAGAAAGACAATTGATCAATGGTCACAATATGTTCCTCGTGTGGAAACAACAAGACCCAGAAAACTGTGGCAACCACTACTTGCATGGCATAAGTCCAACTCCTTCCTAACAAGATATTGTAGTCGAGGGATGCGTTGACTACTTCTACCTCGATGCACATGGTCTTCCCTCCTAACTGCACAGGAAAAGAAGGAATGATACCGTGTGGTCAGAACAAATGACCGTTGAAAGTAGCGAGAAGAGTAGGTGACAGAGACAAAATGGGCTGGCCAATGGCCTTCCAACATGCCAACGACATGACGCATGTCAAGGCACCCTCATCAACTACCGTGTAGAAAATGTTTCGAGTAAAAAATTTCGTGGGGTAAGCCACTACTATCTGAAACGCTACATGGTAAGGAAGACAAGGTTTTAAGTTGGTTGTATCCAACATGATTGTACCCAGATTACAAGTCTCGGTATATCCTAAAGCGGCTAACAAATATTTCCTTTGGGAAGGGCATCTTTGGAGAACCTACAAAGCGGACATCGCACAAGGGGTTTGAGACAAATCCTCCACCACAAAATAGTTCTGGGTGGCCCTTGCATTTGGGTTGTGAGAATATTTCTTGAACGCACCTTTTGGGATGTGTGTCATTGTTTCTCCCAAAGTCTTCTTGATCTAGAGAGGAAGAGATGGGATTTCGGCTTCTTTTCCCTTCTCAGAAGTGCTTGGTTTACTATAGTCATGCTCTCTAGTCGATATAAAAGCATCACCCTTCATCATATACACATTCACGGATGCAAGATTATTCAAAGATGGAGAGGGTCCTTGATTGCCCCCTTCTATGTTTGTAGAGGCTTGGGTTAGGTTTTGCCCATGTTGAAATGGATTGGTTAACATGATAGGCTGTTGTTGTGTCACAAACTTTTGGGCCTCTGCAAGTCGAGAACATTGGTGGGTTGGGTGGTCTTCCGTGCACAGGTTGGACGGATACCTCGCCTTCTTTTTCTCAGTGTTTCCCCCGCCAGCATTATTAGTGGGTTTCTTATCCCCCTTTCCCTTCTTTCTTTGTTTTTTATTTCCATCAAGATGTTGGGTGGCCTTTGTATTTTTTAATTACACTATGTGTACATCCGACATTTGGGTAGGGGGAGCAGCCAAAATAGTAGTTTGGCTAGCCGTTGTGTGTTGTATAGACAATTGTTGCAATTTCTTCGTCGGTTGTTCAACGAGCTTTGTTTGTGCTGAACCAACAATACCATCGACATGTGGTCTAGCTCTCTGTCTAGTTTTATCAAGTATTGAGCATGGCGCATCTTGAAATATCTCGTATAATAAACCGGACTGAGAATAGATTAGCTCAAGATGTTGAGCTCTCATGATGGCATGTTCTTCGGAAAACACTCCCGACGTCACGACATATTTGGACAATTGTGGGACCAAAGACTTAAGGAACCACTTGAGCAGGAATGTTGGTGGGACTGGCACCTTAATTAAACTCTTCTGACGTCTCCATTCTCGGATGTGATCAGAGATATGGTCCGCTTTTTTCTGTTCTAAATTGGCCAGCAATTCTGTACCAGCATCGTATCTCACAGGTAATTGGAAACAGTTTAGGAAAGCCATTGTTAATTCGCCAAAGGAAGAGTATCTTGAGCGGTCAAGCTCAATGTACCATTTCACGACACTCCCAATGAGAGTACGTTGAAACAATCACAACTGTACTGAGTCGTCTTTCAACGATTTAGACGAGCACCAAAGATGGAAGGTGGTCACATGATCTCCTGGATATTTGTTAGGCTTGGCTTCGAACTTTGGTATGTCCGAAGGAAACTTCATCGGCATAGGGGGCCAATGCAGATCATGAAAGATAGGGTCATTCAACAACCTTGTCAAGTCTGGAAAATGCAAGGTTTCCAAGAAAGGTAGTTTGGGTTGTTGGTAATAACCATGGAGAAAGGGACCTACAGTTTGACTGGCACCAGGTTGCCATGAAAAGTTTGGCTGCTGGCCTGGGTTCTGGTAAAAACCATGGCCATGACCAGCATACGGATTCTGCGTGTGAGGAGACATCATCGGTTGATTCCCAAAATAAGATGTAGATGGTTGGTCATGCATTACATTCGAAGGACTTTGGGAAGGGTTTCCCCATGCTCATCCCATGGGCATAGTCATAACACCATGTCTGGGGTTCCATTGGTTGTGAAAAGAATTGCCCCAGATTGACATTCATGACGAGGGAACTAATCCCTGCTAAGAATTCCAAGGCCCTGATGCAGAAGAAGTTCCTGGGTTTGCCCCCTATGCAAGAATAGTACCCTGCATAGGAATAAGTTGTTCGTAACCAGGGTTGCCCCCAGTCGGGAAAGCAGCTGACGAGAAAGCGTTGTTACCAAACACACCGAACAAAGAAAACGGTGTCGAACCTACCGACATATTATGAGAAGGTGGTCCTTGACTCCTTGCTCCAAATAAACTATGGTGTGTGGGTGGCCTAGAGGATTGCTGGTGGGTTCCACCGAGTGAAGGGGACGAAGGAGGTATATGACCTCCCTCATAAGGGAAATCATTAAAAGGAGTTGAAGTTTCCCCCATGTGTCCTTGTAGAGGAGAGTTAGAGCTCCCTGCCCCCAGACATAAAGTTTGTAACATGGAGTAGGAAAGTACAGGACGTGTACCTGATCTAGGCATCCCATATGAGATCGAAGGGCCTATCGCAATCGGTGTGAAAGGGGCAGTGGCAGCGACATGATCCATATCATTTTCCAATGATGCAAAAGTATCATATATTACCCAAGAGTTCATATTGAAATTTTTGAATATCAGTGGGTCATGATGATAGGACAATGGACTGGATGAGGGAAAGAAATTCAAATACATATAGGGTGCAGGCATAAAGGATGACAGGGAAAACTACACCAAAGTTCAACCTGGTACCACCTCCTTATAATAATGTGCAGTAGTAGTACAACATTGCACATCCTCATTACAACACTGTACAACCTCAATATAACAACATACAACCACAGTATAACCCTGCACAGTATAATCAGGTACCTCAGTAAAATACACCACGAGGAGATCGAGGTGGATACATAGGTGGAGGATGAGGTAGAGGAGGATTTGGAAGAGGCAGAGGTCCAGTAGTGTTCCATAACTGCCAACATACATGACACTATGCAAGGGAATATCCACTTCCACTTGTGACATGCATGTATTTCCATGCAACAGGTCATGATACAGAGGACTGCTCAACATTATTAGGGAAAATCCAAGAAAATTGGAATCGGAACAATCAGAATGTTTAGTGGATTTCTGCAGAAGCTAGGGATGATGGAAGAAATATCAACATAGTTACGCGCGGAGGAGATAAGATAAGAGTTGATGTATCAGGATAGGATCTAGCACAACACCAATGGGAGAAGAAGAATACTGAACCACAGAAACAGTTCGATGTGGGGAAAGAAAAATGAATATTCAAGGAAGCAAGACATGAGTTCCTCAAGAAATATGTTCCATCTACATCAACCGTGCAACATACTCAGAACGTACCAATGTACGAGATGCCTTTATCAATGGATCACACTAGCGAAACACCACCTAAAGCGCAAGTAAGTACTATAAATACCTTTCTACAAACTTGTGTTAAATTACTGAATGATCCATCATCTATTAATGTTTTGAAAAATATGTTAGAGAGATGTAACATAGAGGTAGAGGGGAAGTTAGAGAAGAAAATGGCCAATCACCTCCATACAAGAAGGAGGACAAGCAGGGAATTCATATTGAATGCCAACATTGGATATTTCAATATGGGAGAGATTATACTGGACTTAGGCTCTGAAGTCAATGTGTTACCAAAGAAGACATGGAAATGCATGGGAGAGCCCACACTAGGCTATTCACCTATCCAATTGAAGCTAGCAAACTAACACAAAGTTCTTCCAATTGGAAGGCTTAAAGGTGTTACAGTAGATTTGGATGGAGTACGTACTAAGGTATATTTTGAGGTGATAGAAATAGTAGATGGTACAACACCTTATCCAACATTGCTTGGACTAGATTGGGCATTTGATAACTAGGCCATAATCAACTTGAA
Source organism: Picea engelmannii (assembly GCA_009831015.1). Classification (NCBI taxonomy): domain Eukaryota; kingdom Viridiplantae; phylum Streptophyta; class Pinopsida; order Pinales; family Pinaceae; genus Picea; species Picea engelmannii. The sequence goes on from ML800155.1 coordinate 100,204, forward strand.
TACAAGGAAGATGACATTCAAATCAAGAGAATACAAAGTCATCACGCAACTAGATCCATCATAAGGAGAAATGTTTGTAGATCCCACTTGCTTAGATCTGGAGGAAGTCAACCAATTATACAGAACCACTGTGCATGAAGAATATTAAATCAACCCAACTATAGATGGGGTACTTATCTAGAGAAGCATCACATCATGTTCTTCTGACTCAGATATAGATTTGGATAATTGACAGTAGAGATTAGATGAAGTGTCCACGAGAAGGTGCACAAGAATAGAGAGATTTAAGATGGGTGGGTATAGAAATCAGAGAACCTCCTAGTTTTCATGGCATAAATGATTTAGAAAAATTATTAACAAGATATGAAGAAGAAGTACTGGAAAATCAGAGGCTCTTATCCCTGGACATAGCACTTAAGTCCACACCTACAAGATGGCAGGGTGTGCACAAAGGAACAATTCAAGACTGGTACTAATGTAAGCGACTACTGCACAATAGATTCGACGCAGAGTGGGGGAGCAATAGGATACAAATATATTATGGACAAGGGACACCAATAGAACACATGGAGAATTGCATAACACTATGGAAGATGACACCAACAGAAGAATGGACTCATCACTTCATCCACACATTGGAAGGAATTCCAAAAAACTAGTATGTAGACCAGGAACTGCACAGAGGTACGACAGAATGGACAACATTACAACAAAATTTTATAGTCACTTTCTCATTTGAACATGAGAACCCTGATGGGTGTTATTTATGCACTAAAAACACACTAAAAACCCTCAATTAAATTGTCAATCTGGGGTAAGTAAACTTAGAGTTGTAGAAAAATATATGCCAAAGGTAGAAGGGCTGGTAGGAGTTTAGTCTAACTAAGGAAGGTATCTATCTAAGGATAATCTACTCAAGAAAAGCTATCTAATGAGAAAACCATACTAAGTAAATCGAAACTTGGTAACCTAAGTACTTTTGGGCCAAGGATCAATGGATAGTTCCTAAGAAAGAAAGTAAAACCCCATGTAAAGAAAACTAGTTCAACAATAAGAAATAAACAACTATCTAAGCATATCAATAAGCAAATGACAAAAGAAAACTATTTTAACTTGCCAACCTACATTCAATGAGTAACTACCCTATGAAATCAAATAAATAAACAAGCAAGCAAAGACAACTAACTAACCTACTAAAGCAAATAAACAAGTAAGAAAAGACACCTAACTAACCTACTAAAGCAAAAGACAAGACAAAGGCACCTAGCTAACCTACTAAAGCAAAAGACAAGTAAGCAAAGGCAACTAACTACTACAAGCAATCAAAGTAAAACTTCTCATTGAACAACTACCTAGCCTAAGAGGCAAGTGAACTAAATGCTTGATGCAAAACTATTTCTAATACATGAAAGGAAATCTAAGAGGCAACTGGACTAAATTCTTAATGCAAAACTATTTCTAATGCATGAAATGAAATCTATTTTATTGAAAGAAAGAAAGGCTACCACTAATTCTTAATCTATAATAAGCAAACTACTATCTAATCTATCAAAGCAAAGTCTATCTACCCTACAACAACAATAAAAATTTATTCTAATCTATGAAAGCAAGAAACTATCTTTAATCTATGAAACACTCAACTATAATGTTGGTGGTTGTGTGAATGTCTTCGGTGTTGGATGATATCTCGGTGGAACTTGACAACAAAGGACAATTCCAATGGCATAAGCTCAACACTAATCTAAATGGCAAAATGAAAGGTATGGATTAAGCAATCCAATGAGAGTCTAACCATGACAAAAATAATGTTAAATACCCTGCATATTCATGTATGAACCATCAACAACATAATGAGATGATCATTATACTTCTACACTATGTAAGAAAAACTAGATTCAACCATTAACTAAGGAACATAATTGCGTTTTAATATATGAAAGGAAATTGTGTAAAATAAAACTATGCTATGTCTACTCTAACCATTCAAACTGCAAAAAGGAAATAATTAAAAACAGAAATTAAACTATGATATTAAAAAGCAAATTAACAATCTATATTAACCAAGAACTAATTAAATGAAATCTATATAAAACTGAAGTAAGCAAGCTATAACTAAAAACTAGAACTAATTCTATCCATCCATCAAATCCTTGTCGAAGAAAACCCAAATCAAACTCTGTTCTATTCTAATTAAACTTTGTTTTAAACTTTTAACGATAAAATCATAAATCAAGCATAATCTAACATCTAAATGAACATGGGGTTAGTATAGAGACTTGCAAGTTTGTTCCTAATCTACAAAATCAATGCATGTTAATACATATCATCATCCTAACCTGCAAAGAGAATCAAAAAACAATTAAGCTACAACAAACTAGTTAGCACAAGAAAAATATGCATGTGCAGAAAATAAAAGAGAGCAATTAAATTAGGAAATGCATAAAAAAACATGAAAACAATTACCATACTGTTGGTGGGCCCCCCAGCAAGTCGTGGTCACTCTCTAAAAGCACACCATGAGCTTAACAAGATGAATTGAACATTAAAACTTGAAAACGCAGTTCTGGCATAATTCTGGCAATGTAAAATATCAAAACAGATTAAAAATGTATTTGTCCCTATCACATTGATGTGTCTGATTCTTAACTTATGTCTGATCATCCTAGTGGTATTTATAGTATTACAGAGACAAGTGGTCGACCACGGGAGGATCAAACCACTTCTAATTTCGGCAAATTACAATAAATGATGCCCTAACTGATAAAATGGAGCGAGCCAATAATCACCCTCTTTGAACAACTACAACTGAGTTGTATGGAGCTTAGTAGCTAGAGGGAGCAAGGACAAACAAAACCCACGTGCCCGATTTTCCCGTCACTGGCCGCCAATACCTTAACCACCAAGTCACCCTGCGTTTTTGTGCAATACGCAGTGCTGGATAGAGTGTCGGATCGAGTGTCGGAACGAGTGTCAGATCAAGTGTCAGATCAAGTGCGAGAACTAGAAACGTAGTGCATTGTTTCCCTATAACACCAAAAAAATGTGAATTAGCTCTTGGAAATCATAAAACATGATGAATTATACTTGATTCAATCATTAAACATGAATTACATGTACCTTATGGTGATCATACTGATATATCATAAAATTCTTCAAAAAGCTCCTTTAAAAGATGAAAAACATATATGTACATGTTGCAAAAGTGTATAATATTCATCGTAAAAGTGATAATATCTCGGGCCCAACATTACTCCCACACTTACGATTTTTCAGGTCCCACTACAAACAAAAAGAAGTTACCCCTCTCATGACGCTTGATGAGGAGGGTCGACTAAGCCTCTCCTTCTTATTGTGTAGACTTAGCCTTGTGCCTCTTGTGTTGCTTTAATTGTGCTCTGAGGCTGCGATTAGATTTAGTCATTTCATCAACCAACCATTGAAGGGACATGACCTTTACTTGAAGGACTGCATTATCATGATGAAGGTGTACATCTACTATCTTCCTCTCTTCCAACTATTGGAGAAGCTGATGGTTTTCTTTTTGTATCTTTTCTATGGTTGGGACAAAATCAGTGATCTCTGAGGAAGGCTTAGATCCTTTGAGGGATGTGGACAATCTATCAATTTTAGGATCTAAAATGGGTATGGGTGAAGTAGGAGTGATGGGAGATCGGTACAGTGAGGTAGGTTATGATTTTTTTTTCCTTAGTGGCTCTAATCTATCCGCAGAGACTTCCCTAGGTTTCTTATGAAGGCTCTCAAAGTCAGAGGACACTTGGATGGGATCCGAAGCAAGTGGAGGTTTTGCATAAGGCCTGGTTCTTGTGCTCCGAGTACTCTTCCGAAAGGGCTCCTTACCAAATTGGTTGGCTCCCCTCTTGTTTGTAGGAATGATGGGAAAGTCTTGCAGCATTACTTCTTGGAGCTTCTTAGGTGTAGGATCAAGAGAGAGTGAAGGCATTAGGGGGTCAACAATGGGCTTCTTTTGATCTTTGCTCTTGGTCTTTTTACCCGATGAAGAAGTAGGGATGTCAACAAGCTTTTGGTATTGTTCTGACAAAGAGAGGGTTTGTGCAAGGGAGTTTGGAGTTCTTGGAGAGTGAGGTTTGGATGGAGAGATAGTTTTTAGGCTAAGTGGATTTTTTTCGGTCTTAACTGTCAAGTGAGGGTTTGCAAATTGGTAGATAAAGGCATCCCAGTTTTGCCTCTGTTTCTCTAGTTCAGCAAGAACGAGGAGTTTGATCAAGCCATGGTGGAAGATACTATTGTGGAGGTTATTCAAATTTTTCCTCACTTGAGAGGACATCTTCTCCAATCTTTTGAGAAAATAGAAGGGAAAGTTCAAGGGTTTGTTGAACAAAAAATGAGCCAACAATCTAAAATGACAAGCTTTGAAAGTAGAGTATCTACCTTCACATGTAATTAACCTTGTGATGACGATGAGAGGGTTGACCAATTATGCTTTTATCCACTCCTTAGAATACCCTTTTTCTCCTTAAATGCTCTCGAATTTGGGCTTAAACACCCTTTTGTAACTTGAGTGTGGCAATTGGTGGTTTTTGAACCATCTATCTCTCATTCTTGGAAGCTTTGTTGCAGTAGCAATGGATTCTTTTGTGACTTCAAAGATAAGAGACCCTACATGTGTTATATTACCATCAAAACCAAATGCAATATGCATAGAGAGGCTGTCATTGTGGCCCTGCAAGCTAGACAGAAATGGCCCCTAGCCAGCGCACAAAAACATCTCCCTGCTCTGTGCAAATTCGGGAATGGTAAACAAGTCTACATAGGAGGGTTCGTATCTCCTGGGCATTGTGACATAGGTGGAATTCACCAAGAAAGGGTGAAATCGAGCCAAGCAATGACATGGATTTAGTACAGGTTGAATGCATTTTGAACAAAGGATGAGATGGCAGAGGTTGGGCACGATTTCTTAACGCATAGGAGAGCAATTAGCAAGGGAAAATGGAGATAATGGTTTCCCATCCCAATTTTGGATGCATCTATAGTGGATTAGGTTACCCACATGTGCACACGAGCTGCCATGTGTGGAGAATTCGAATTTGAAGGCTTGATTTTTGGGCAATGTAATGGTGCGTGTTTAGATCAATGTCCAAGTATTTTGACTTGGACATTTGATCATAAACATATGAAGCATCTCCAATCTGCTATAACCCTATAATTTATAGGATCATCTGTTGACTGGAAAATTTTCACTATTGATGTATGTTGTCTTGCAAATAATATTTCATTCCTGCAAATTATTTTCAAAAAGAAAAAGAAAAGAAAAGAAATAAAAAGAAAAGAAAAGAAGAAAGAAAAGAAAAGAGAAAGAAAAAGAATAAAAGAGGGCATAAAAGAAAATGAATAAATCCCCATGCAATAATTATGACTTGATCCATACAGTTTAAACATGGCCAAGTCCTTTTGAATTTATGCTGATAGGATTAGTGAATAAGCTTGGCTAAACTGTTTAATCTTAGCCAAGTAGATAGGTTAGCTAGTGAATAAATTTGATCAAACTATCTAATCTTGGTCAAATAGCCCCAGGGTAGAGTAATTTCTTAGCCCAATAGTCTAATCTGGGCTAAATGTGATAGGTTACTAGGTTAGAATATAGATTAGCTGGGTTTATTTCAATAAAACATGCATGATGTTTGAGGAAAATGCATGATCCTAATGTTTGAGGTGTTTTCCTAACCCTATGATGACAAAGGCATGGGAAGCAGCGCACAAAACCCACAAAAAACACTAAGCCTAAGTTTGCACTGCACATTTTTTGTTTCGCACCCAGATAATAAAGAGCGCGCTAAAATCAACGATTGATCTAGCTGTAAGCAGATCAATGGTGGACATCGAATTCCAGACCCCCTCAACCGTT
>ML800155.1:107915-134919 GCA_009831015.1 Picea engelmannii
AACCATAAAATAAAGCGCTTATAAAAATTGATTAGACATTTTTATCTTTTCTGGTAGAAAACCTACATTAGATTAGTCGTAGGGCTTTGGAATAGGTGTGAAAGATAACTTTCCAAAGTTGCAAACAAACATAGAATCTTGAGATAGGGATTGTTTAAATCCACTTATTACATTTTGTCCTGTGAAGCCCTTCTAACACAAGGGTCAATCACGAGGTCGCATTGAGACTAGCAGAGTTACTCACCTTGCTTTGTTGGTCTTGGTGTAGAGATTGCACGTATTATGGGGATCACTCGGAGGTATACCCACAATGATGAGTAGAATCCTTTTGAGTTGATTTCGGGCTAGATACCCTACCCTTGCATGTGGATCAGACTATCAACTGTTCCCCCAGGATTTATTGTTGTTGGTGGTAACCTTAATGGCCTATCTTTCTAGGTTCTTTACCCGAGGTGACTATGGAGGGGAAAGTCTTCACGGTACCTGGAATCAACGTTGGCCAAACTCACTCGGGCTCCTTGGAGGGTATACCCACGATTATGTGTGGGAGCTTGCACCAGGGTGTAAGTCTGTTAAGCAAGTCATCAACGTAACTTTTCCACCCGCTCTATCTCAGCCCCTTATTACTTTGTTCCCGCGACGTTGGATTTCATCACCAACTAGTGTGCTCATTATGAGAAGGTTTTGTTTGTTTTTTTGCTTCCTAGATTTTTAGCGTGTGCTATTTGTTTTCCTTAGCAGACTCTAGGTTGGATTTATTTAATGGCATCAATTCTTGGAATGACCAATGAAGGAACCCCTGCTCCAGGGGAACCTTTTTTTTTTCCTTCTTATGGAAACATTGGTCCTCCTCACATCGCTACTTTGAGCCTTCCAGGTCTCACTATTGGATTACCGGTATGGTTGTTTTCCACTCAGGTAATCCCGAATGCAATTATTGCTTCAGTCATAAGCACTTCCCCCCAAGAGCATCAACCTCATGTTGATCCTTCACCTTCTTTACCAGTAAGGTCTTCTTCGCCTTCTTCGCTTGCAATGTCGCCTTCTGTTTCATCTTCTTTGTCCAGTGACAGTTCTGAAACTAGTAACCCGGTGAATAAGAAGAAGAAGAAAGATAAACAAGGGTCAAAACCTCCAACCACTGTCAAACATGTTGGAAAACAACCCGTTACTGTTACTCGTGCTAGGAGTGTTGATGATGTCAAGAACACCCAAAGAACCCGTAAGCCCAAGTACCCTTGCATGCTTTGTAAGGGTAGCCATCTTCTTAAGGATTGCCCTGGTCTATCCAAGGTTATAGAAGTATGGTCTACACACCCTGACCAACCCATCTCATCAGCCTCTGAACAACATACTGATGACCTCTAGTCAACTAGTCATGATACGGTTGGGAAGAAGAAAAGTAGAGTCAAGATCTCATGTATGTTATGCAAAGGGAGTCATCTAACTCATATTTTCCCTCATGTGGACAAAGCCTCGAAATTACTAGAAGACATGACTGTTTCACAGCCTCAACTTCTAGCCGCTTATCGCAAGCTTTCTCTCAACCCACCTGTAGTTGATGGAATGATCACTCTGGTCCCTTCACCAGTTAATCCGGTTGATCATGTTGTCAATCTGGTCACGTCCTTAGTTGAACCAGTTGACACAGTGGTTGATCTGATACCATCCTCGGTCAATCTCGCTCTCCCCTCAGAGAGTGAAACTAAAGAGGTCGATCTGATCCCATCCTCGGTCGATCCCACTCTCCTGTTAGAGAGTGTCACCCAAGTGGTCGATCTGTTTACACTTGTCGACCCCATTCTCCCCTTGGAGAATGAAACCCAAGTGGTCAATCTGATCTCATCATCGGTCGATCCTACTCTCCCACTAGAGAGTAAACTCGATACTGCCCATGTTTTTCTCATTGATACAGACTCTATCGTGTCAGGGGGTATTCCTCCTTCTCCTGTGAAACTCCCTCCAAGTAATGAGGCCATCCATTTTGATTGGGGTGTGCTAACTAGACCTCGTCTTCCCTCTTACATTCCTTTCCATATTACAATACAGGTTTGTGGTCGGGACGTTCCCCAAACGTTGATAGATGAAGGTTCGTCTGTTAGTATTTTGTCCTCTATTGCTTGGAAAGCTTTGGGTTATCCTCCACTTGTGTCGGTTACACAGAATCTGTTATCTTTTAACAGAAGAACTTGTCAACCTTTAGGGACCCTTCCTCGGTTTCCTGTAACTTTGGGAGGGAAAAATGTCTTCATTGATGTCATGGTAGTCCAAGACCCCTTGGATTTTTCTTTACTCCTTGGGTGAGATTATGTCTATGCCATGAAAGCTATTGTGTCTACTCTTTTTCATGTGATATCTTTCCCTCACGATGGAAAGGTTTTGACTGTTGATCAAATTTCATTAATTGACCCCGTCTGGATTGCCTCCCTGAATGGTTCTTATATGCAGACGGTACCGCCCCCGCCACAAGTCAATTATGTGGCGTTGTCGCCCATGGCTTCAACTTCTGATGACTTAGATTCAGTAGTTGACATGGTGATCTCTTCGATAGGGTTGTTAGAGCTTGATCTCTTTACTCCTGTCACAACCCTCGACATGGTGTCCTTCCAGAGTGTGTTTCTTCCGTCAAATGAAGACCTCTTGGAATCCATGACCGAGTTTTTTCCCTTGACATGGTCTCCTTCTGGAGAATTGTCCTCTTGGAATCCATGATCAAGAAGGTTCCAAGGATAGTTTTTGCATCTTTGAGGCAACCTTGTTAAAAAAAGAAACAGAGGTTATGAGCATAGTTCTTTTCCTGTGTCAAGCTCGTTAAAAAATGAAATAGTCACCTCTCTTGAACCTTCTCTTCATCCACCCTTCTCATTTTTCTCATCTCCTAGAGAAATTGGTGACGACCTCAGAGCCGGTGAATGAATCGAAGCTTGGAAGGCATGTCTCTAGCCTTTGATGCTCATTCTGGAGCTAAGCCACCAGTTTTCAAGCTGGGGGCATATTGAGCGTGGTCTTTGTCTATTCTTGCACTCGAAAATACATGAGAACGCGATTGAGCATACTTTTATCACTTTTTCGGGCTCAACAAGGTTATACAAAAAAGGAACCCCCCTGGAGTCTTCTTTAAGCTCTTTTCAGACTCTCTAAACATGAAAAGATAGCCGAGCGACCTTGCTATTTTCACGCTTGATAAAGTATCTGAAGAAAGCGTCTGGTGAGCGATAATTTATCTCTTTTTCGGTCTCATCAGACTATTTTAAGAAAAAGGAACCGAGAGAGTTCTCTTTTAAGTGTTTTTCCAAACTCTATAATCATGAAAAACCTTCGAGTTTTCTATCTCTGGACTCGTTAAACAAGCATTGACATACCCGTAATGGGACCGAGACACTCCTTCTTAGGGTTCGTTAAACATACTCCGAGGGACTCGTTCGAAGGATGAGATTACATCAACAAGAATATGTTATCCTCCTTAAGCTTGCGTAAAAATAAAGAGGTACTCGCCAGAAATGGTGGGGGGAAATTTGGGAAAGGGATATGTTTTCATCTTTGTATTGATTGGTAGTAAGTGTGCTCTTGAACATGACACCCCCTATTCATCATTTGAAGCCAGTTTGGGAAATCCATTTGTCTCTCATTCGATTTGCTGCAAGGTCATTCCCTATGTCATCTTTGAGTCAATGTTGCCAAATCATTGGTCATGTCGTTCATATGTTCAAGAGAAGTCCATCTGAAACCTATATTGAGTCGACCATCTGTAGTTGTTCATTCTTTCCATGTCGGCCTTCCCTGTGTCCAGTTCAATTTGTATAATACTCTGTTTCACCTTCAAAATCTGTTACTCATTTCGTGTCATTGATGGGGGATACATCAAGGCCCTCCTGTGATGAGTTTTGTTCCATCAACTTCAGCTCATTATCCGGAATCAAGACTTAGAAATTATTTGGTACCTTGGAGCTAGCATGCCTCAATGGTAGGTTTCCTCGCTTTCAACAGTGGGTTCACATCATTGACCCCTGATCGAAAGATTCCATCAGATGTTCGACTTCAACTCATTCATTCACACTCGATGGATTGTACTAGAGTACCTTGGGAGTCATTGACATCAATGGTGATTTCACTCGCACTTGTTAACGGTTTCATCAATGACCAGTAATCAAGTGGTTTCTGCCATGTTCGACTTCAACACATGTAATCACATGGTTAGATTTGTACTTTGGGCGAGAAGATTGAAGACCCTGGATATCATCTCTTTTGTCCAGGTTGCAATGGATTATGTATAATCTGTGACACATAGATCCACTGTGTATGTCTCGTGGCTATGTCGTCTCAATTGAACTTTTCTCGCATAGATCCACAGTGTATTCTTGGTGGCTATGCTATATTTTGATGGCATGGATCCACAGTGTATGATTGGTGGCCATGACCAATGTCTACAATGTCATCCGTCTATGATCTGAGTATGGGAATTCCTACCTCAGAATTGGTATATATGATATTCTGCAGATGCTTGGTTGTTTGCAGGTTTCTGATTAGGTGTGCTCTTGGTTTCCAACACACACATGCAGCTTACAAAGTCTTTCAGTTGTCACTGATTCCAACCTCATACTTTGGGGGGCATTCTGTTACCCATGATTTTGGTCGTCGTGATGATGTATTGATGATGGTGTACTCAGGATCTTCATAAGAACTTTCTCCTGAGAAAAGTTACTTTCATCTCTTCCCAGAAACTCATTTTTGAAAAAGGTTCACAGGCTGCTAGTATATTTGGGTGCGAGAATGCTTGATTCTCGCAGGCTGCTTTAAGCCAGGGTGAAAAATTCTCACACTGTGTTGAATAGTCAGGGTGTGAACTCTTCCTAAAGCATGGAAAAAGATGAATTCTCGATATTTCTAGAAGGGAATCTTCTAGAAGGATGGGTTGGCATTCGAATGGTTATCCTTGTACTGGATTCCCTGATATTTTGGGATCATTCTTATCCAAGTAACTATCTCATTCTCTCCTATATATTGAGGGAATTCTCATGGAAAAGGTTAAGCAAGATTCATTGGAGAATTGGTGAAAGAATTGTATGAAGAATTTAGCTTGAACAATAGCTTGGAGACTCTAGCAAGTCTATCAAGAGGATTTGATCTTCTTCATGCAAGGATTGAGCAAGCGTGTGTGTTGGAGCCAAGAGCCATCGAAAGGAAGCTTGCAACATCAAGGCTATCAGGTTGTAATCTTTACTTTCCATTAATATGATACAGTGGCATGTCCCTTTCCCATAAAGCTATTTCTACTTTATTGTGTAATTCCTTGATCATACACATAGGTTGACAGTTGAATAGATTGTGCTATCTTCACTTTGGTTGGTTTGTGTTGTCTTGATCTTGACTTCACGGGTGCACTGGATCGAAGCGGGAGAAACAAAGACCATAGGAAGCGATAATAAGGTATGTTATTTGTTCTTGCCTCCTAGTTAATTCAATGGTCAAAACTTAGGGAAAGTGTCATGTCCTATCCTGTTTTGTTCTAGATCCAGGTGGATCTAGGGAGATCTGTTAATGTCCGCACCTATCGATTAATCCAATAACAGGTGGTCCTATGTAGAGACTAAAGTAAGAACATAAATCAATGGTGGATGCAGCAGCACTTGGATATACGGTTAGCAGAAGATCTCGGACCCCCCCAACCGTCCTACCTTTAACGTTGCGGGGGGGGGTTCGGAATGAGGCGGTTTCTCCTGACAAACCCCATCCCAACGTGTCGTCAACCCATTGCATAAGACTCCCTCCACTCCAAACCACTTATTGTTTACCACCCTTCTGAATTACCACCATACCTCCAATGCCTCATGACAGCATCCTCCATTATCCCGCCACCTCATGATGTCATATCTCATTACCCATCCTTACAAAGTCCGGTCTCATAACTCCGTCATCTTGTCCACTCCATTTGCCCGTTACAGGTTACATCCCATTCCTCTATCATCCAACCATCATCCTCCACATCATTCTGGCACACTTTTCACCTGTCCTTACATGCCACCTCATGCATCAAGTGATCCATTGGCCATTTATTACGGGCTAACATACCCGTTAGTTTGTGCCTAACGGATACCCGTTTTCTTAATCCTAAGCCCCGTTTCCACCATTTGTGCACTGCTCGTAGTCCCTACATTCCCAAAAACTATTTGTCTCGCCTTCCCAACCAGTAACCCATTCGTAGCCTTTGTCTAATAATTTTTTGTTTCAGTGTGCAGGTACCTATTGGATCAATGGTGCCTAAATCTAAAAGATCAAAGGTCAAGGAAAATCCATTCCTCCCACCTCCTGTTGATCTTGATTGCATTCCGCTTGCAGATAAGGATTACTTGATCACAAAAACCAAGTGTGAATTGAACTTCGTCGAACTGCACACATGGTTCAAAGACACATTCATGGATCACAACAATGAGATTGGGCTCTGGGATTCAAATATCCCTCTGTATCTTTTCCCCCAAATCCACCATTTTCCCGAATTCGCCCTCAAATGTCAGGCGCATTACTTCCCCGACCAAAGAACCATAGTATCATCATCTGGACAAACTCTTTTATCCATCATACCTGCGGCCATATATCAAATGATGCATATACCTAGAGCCAAATCCCATTCCCCCCTCACCATTGAAGCACTTACATAAATGTACCAGAATCTAACTTTTCACCAAAGAACACAGATTTTTGAGTTGTTCCTTCCACAGGATGCCCAATTTCCCAAGAAAAATCCCCCTTACCATTCCTCCATGTTCTCGAAAAAGGGAAACCAGATTATCTCATCATTGTGTTGTTTGCTCGGCTATTTATCAGACGAGTGGGTGGATGAACCCATCTTGGGTTTCCTATCCATTTTCTCGGTTGAAGAAAAGGCCTCCATCCAGTTCAATCACAACACATATTTGGTTGAAAACATCCACAATCCGCTTCTCAAATTCGCCACAGAGGGCATGTTCCAGTATTCATCAATACCATCTTATATGTTCATTTTCTCCCAAGCAGACATTCTCTCCTTCCCTATGCAAAGGATGGACCAGGATGGAAAACCACAGGCTGTAACCTTTTGTACTTCGCTACTCAGAAGAAACTCCACAAAATTCGATTTCAAACAGTTTATTGAGCATTTTTACCATCCAGTGGTAAGAATTCTCAATGGCAGACCAGAGCTAAGGATAAATGAGGAGGTCCAGATAATCTTACACCTCTCTAACCTCGCCAAAATGAGATATTGTTACCTTTATCAAAATCATACCAAAATCAGGGTATATGGATGTGAGATGGCACCATACAAGATGCCTACATATTTGCCTGTCAGGATATTTTCCCTGGAGTTTATTAGGCAAATGATCAATTTGGATGATATACATTTTGTATCTCTGAAGAAAAAATAGCAGATGAGAATCAAAGGGCATATAGGACCTTTTATCTGCAACAATCGAGCTGCCGGGGAAGAAGAAAATAAATTATTAAAGGAAATGAAATTCAGTACTAGTTTCACTTGGCATTATGATCCCAGTGGGATCATTGCATAGATGAGAGTGAAAAATAAAAGTTCTCCATATGCTCATACACTCAAGCCTGACATTGAGAAATTTACTAACCAAACAGAGTGGTAGGTGAACACCTTGGAAGACACTGAACAACAGTCTTCCCCAACCATGACTTCACAGACTACCACTCCCTAGGTACCAAAGGAAAAAAGACTGAGGAAAGATGCTTCTCCATTAGTCACCGAAGTATCAATAGAGGATTTTCAGGTATATAGTAAGAGGCTTAAAACAACTCACACCACTCACAGGTCTGGGGAGGAAGAGACCCAGTCTGCCAAAGTGGACAGGGAAGAAAGTACACCACTTCCTTCAAGCAACCATCAGATGATATCTACTTCTTCTTCAAAGAAGCAAACTGATACCACTATGACCATGCAACCTCCACAGGGATTTGTAAAGATGAACATTTTTTAGAAATACGATATGATCAAAAAGAAGAATTGAATGCTGACCAGCAGGACGTATGCTTAGTTCTAGAAGCAAACATCCACAACACAACACAGACTATTATCATCTTTTGATATAGAGAAAGGAAAAATGCACCTGGAATTTCTGCAAGCGCAGGTACCTCAACCCACAGAGATCACTAACTATAAAGGGTCAACCCTTGAATTTGATACCAAACAAGTTCATCCAGCTGACTAGATAGATCTGCACAGGCAGACTGGAGAAATTTTTTTCTCCACATTGGCCCATGCTTCTTCTACTACTGCAAAATTACAAGTCTCTCTAAACAATGTTCAGACTCAGTTAAAGTTGGAAAAGATATCATCTTTTGCCAAAGATAACAGAATCAAGTATTTAGAAGAATTGGTGCTCAATATTGGGTACGACCCCTCGAATGTAAAAGCAACAGAGGAGATGCTAAAGAAAAAGAATGTCGACATAGCAACTCTAAGAAAGAAACTAAAACTGCCACCTACAGAAGACTCACAAGATAAAGAAATAGCTGAGATAGAAGATGAGAAAAAGGAATTGCTAAAGCTAATCATGCAGCAGAATGCACAGATAAAGGAAATGGAGGCAGATTTGAAAAGGTTGTTGAAGGTGAAAGAGTAGACAACACCTATGGAAGTCATCCCATTGAGTCATTTTCCCCTCACAGCAGTTATCACGACAACGGTACCAACAACCACTAAAGCAGAAATTCTATCGACCCCCCCCACTGACGGCCCTGGAAAAATCTATTGAGCTAGAAAAATAAATGGAGGAGATGACCCTAGAAGGAACATAAATCAGCAGACTAAAAAAGGATGTTGAAAATATCCAAGAGCTTAATTCTTCCTACCAGACAAGCTGCAACATTAAGAGGCAAGCAAGGAAAAATCTCAAGTAAGAAATACAACAGCTTCAAAAACAAACAATGGGAGGCAAAATGCTAGCAAAGGCTAAGGAGAATATTTGTATGGATATCTCCAAATCCATAAACGAAACATGACCCGTGGTGAAAATCATGTTCGAGCAACATGACCCAGTGCTAAGAAGCAGATAGGATATCGACAAGATAAAAGGAGAGTTGGGTGAAATGCCCACAAAAGCTAATGAAATCATTAGGTTTATGAATTCGAGAACCATGGAGGAATTGGAAGACTTGAGTATTGAATATAGTACAGATACTATCCTTGAATTCAAGAGGGTGCTGACCAAAAAAGGATTGAGGTTGCAGCTGGAAGAGAAAGTCCAGAACATGGACATCGGAGTTCAGAGATTCTTCAGCAAGATCGATGCCCTACAAAAGAAAGGTCTTCCTGGTTTGATGGTATTAAATGACAAGTTGATGACCCTTCCTGACTCCCTCCGCTCGAAACCACTTACTGTTTACCACCCTTCTGACTTACTGCCATACTGCCAATGCCTCATGACATCATCCTCCATTATCCTGTCGCCTCATGATGTCATATCTCATTACCCATCCTTACAAAGTCTTGCCTCATAACGTCATCAGCCTGTCCTCTCCATTCACCCATTACAGGTCACATCCCATTCCCCTATCATCCAACCATCATCCTCCACATCATCCTAGCACACCTGTCACCCATCCATACATGACACCTCATGCCTCAAGTGATCTGTTGGCCATTTATTATGGGATAACATACCCATTAGTCTGTACCTAACGGATACCAGTTTTCTTAATCCTAAACCCTGTTTCCACCATTTGTGCACTGCTCGTATTCCCTACATGCCCAAAAATCCTTTGTCTCACCTTCCCAACCAGTAACCTAGCCATAGCCTTTGCCTACTAACGTTTTGTTTCAGTGTGCATGTACCTATTGGATCGATGGCACCTAAATCTAAAAGATCAGAGGTCGAGGAAAATCCATTCCTCCCACCTCCTGTCGATCTCGACCGCATTTTTCTCGTAGATAAGGATTACATGGTCACAGAAACCAAGTGTGAATTTGATTTCGCTGAATTGCAGACATGGTTCAAAGAAAAATTCATTGATCACAGCGATGAGATTAGGCTCTGTGAGTCAAATCTCCCTCTGTATCTTTTTCCCTAAATCCACAATTTTCCAGAATTTGCCCTCAAATGTCAGGCACATTACCTCCCCAACCAAAGAACCATAGTATGATCATTTGGAAAAACTCTGTTCTCCATCATACCCGAGGCCATAGATCAAATGATGCATATACCTAGAGCCGAATCCCATTCCCCCCTCACCATTGAAGCGCTTATAGAAATATACTAGAATCTGACTTTTCCTCAAAGAGCGCAGATTTTTGAGTTGTTCCTTCCACAGGATGCCCAATTTCCTAAGAAACATCCCCCTTACCATTCCTCCATGTTCTCAGAAAAGGGAAACTAGATTATCTCATCATTTTGTTGTATTCTCAGCTATTTCTCAGACGAGTGGGTGGACGAACCCATCTTGGGTTTCCTATCCATTTTCTCGGCTGAAGAAATGGCCTCCATCCAGTTAGATTACAACACATTTTTGACCAAAAACATCCACAATCAGCTTCTCAAATTTTCGTCAATACTATCTTATATGTTCATTTTCTCCCAAGTAGACAGGTTCTCCTTCCCTATGCAGCGGATGGACTAGAATGGAAAACTACAGGCTGTAACATTTTGGACTTCGCTGCTAGAAGAAACTCCACAAAATTCAATTTCAAACAGTTTATTGAGCAGTTTTACCATCCAGTGGTAAGCATGCTCAGTGGAAAACCAGAGACGAGGATAAACAAGGAGGTCCAGAGAATATTACACCTCTCCGACCTTGCCAAAATGGGAGACTGGTACCTTTATCAAAATCATACCAAAGTGTATAAGGATGTAAGCTGGCACCATACAAGTTGCTTACATATTTTCCTGTCAGGTTATTTGCCCTAGATTTTATTAGGAAAATGATCAATTCGGATGATATAAATTTTGTATCTCTGAAGAAAAAACAATAGATGAGAATCAAAGGGAAGATAGGTCCTTTTATCTGCAACAGTCGAGCTATCGGGGAAGAAGCAGATAAATTATTAAAGGAAATGAAATTCAGTACCAGTTTCACTTGGCATTATGATCCCAGTGGGATCATTGCAGAGATGAGAGCGAAAAACAAAAGTTCTCCATACACTCATACACTCAAGCCTGACATTGAGAAATTTGCTAACCAGACAGAGTGGCAGGTGAACACCTTGGAAGACATTGAACAACAATCTTCCCTAACCATGACTTCACAGACTACCACTCCCCAGGTACCAAAGGAAAAAAGACTAAGGAAGGATGCTTCTCCATCAGTCACTGAAGTATCAACAGAGGATTTCCAAGTATATAGTAAGAGGCCTAAAACAACTCACACCACTCACAGGTCTAGGGAGGAAGAGACACAGTCTGCTAAAGTGGTCAGGGAAGAAATTAAATCCCTTCCTTCAAGCGACCATCAGATGATATATACTTCTTCTTCAAAGAAGCAGATTGATACCACTATGATCACCCAACCTCCACAGGGATCTATAAAGATGAGCATTTTTTAGAAATACTATATGATAAAAAAGAAGAATCAGATGCTGACCAACAACACGTATGCTTAGTTATGGAAGCAAATGTCCACAGCACAACATAGACTGTTATCATATTTTGATATAGAGAAAGGAAAAATGCACTTGGAATTTCTACAAGCACAGGTACCTCAACCCACAGAGATCACTGACTATAAAAGGTCAACCCTTGAATTTGATACCAAACAAGTTTATCCAGCTAATCAGGTGGATCTGCACAAGCAGACTGGAGAAATGGTTTTCTCCACATTGGCCCATGCTTCTTCTACTGCTGCAAAATTACAAGTCTCCTTGAACAGTGTTCAAACTCAGTTAAAGTTGGAAAAGATATCATCTTTTGCCAAAGATAATAGAATCAAGTCTTTAGAAGAATTGATGCTCAAGATTGGGTATGACCCCTCAAATGTAAAAGCATCAGAGGATATGCTAAAGAAAAAGAATGCCGACAAAGCATCTCTGACAAAGCAACTAAAACTGCCACCTACAGAAGACTCACATGATAAATAAATAGTTGATACAAAAGATGAGAAAGAGGAATTGCTAAAGCTAATCATGCAGCAGAATGCACAGATAAAGGAAATGGAGGCAGAGTTGGAAAGGTTGTTGAAGGAGAAAGAACATGAAACACCTATGGAAGTCATCCCATTGAGTGTGTTTCCCCTCATAGCAGTTAGCATGACAACAGTAACAACAAGCACTAAAGCAGAAAATCCATCGACCACCCCACTGACAGCCCTAGAAAAATCTGTTGAGCTAGAAAAATCAATGGAGGAGATGACCCTGCAAGGAAAATAAATCAACAGACTGAAAAAGGAAGTTAATCAAGAGCTTAAGTCTTCCTACCAGACAAGCTACAACATTGAGAGGTAAGCAGCGGAAAATCTCAAGCAGGAAATACAACAGCTTCATAAACAAACAGTGGGAGGAAAAATGCTAGCAGAGGCTAAGGGGAATATTTGGATGGATATCTCCAAATCCATAAACGAAATATGGCCCATGGTGGAAATCATGTTCGAGAAAAATGACCTGGTGCTAAGAAGCAGACAGGCTATCGACAAGATAAAAGGAGAGCTGGGTGAAATGCCCACAGAAGCTAACAAAATCATTAGGTTTCTGAATTCGAAGACCAAGGAGGAATTGGAAGACTTGAAGATTGAAGACATGACAGATACTATCCTCAAAGTCAAGAGGGTGCTGACCAAAAAAGGATTGATGTTGCAGCTGGAAGAGAAAGTCCAGAACATGGACATCGGAGTTTAGAGGTTCTTCAGCAAGATCAATGCCCTAAAAAAGAAAGGTCTTCCTAGTTTGATGGTGTTAAATGACAAGTTGATGACCCTTCCTGACTACAAGAAGAACATAGTTACAATGGCCAAGGACAATTCTAAGTTCTCAGGGATATAGGATAGCATAACAGGAAATGATTTCTTGGAGACTTTGCAGCCGGACCTCAACATACAACATGAAATCAAATATATTTTCATAGTCAAGACGACCTTTGCCAAATATACTGAAAGGGATGAAACCTACCGAAGACTACTCAAAATCACCATTCCCAGTCAGCTGAGATGGGAAGAGCTGTGCAATTTGATCGAGTAAAAGACAAGGTGTCCAATCCAAGTCAACAAGCAAGAGCAGTCAAAGTCACATGAATGACTCACCAATGGTTTTCCCAAGAATCAGCATGAGAAATCTGACAGATCATCATCAACTCCTACTTTTTTGTATCTTGTAATCTAGTTAGTTAGATTTAGGATCTGCCACGTCCTGATCTTTAATGACAGGGTCATTTGTAGTTTTGATTATAAATACTTCAAACTTGGAAGTATTGAGGGTTGATCTTTACGCCTAAGCAAGTTGTAAGCACTATAATTTTTATCAGAGATCTACCAGTAATAAAAGGGACGTTTCACAAGATTCTCGTGTGTTAGTTGTTGGTGAAGTTTTCTCATCTTTGTTGGATGTTTATCTCTCTCAGTACTCATGTTGTTCTCTGATTATTTGAAAGTAGCAAAAGTTTCAGAATTTATCCTCGTATACTCTGTTTCCGACTTTTAATGATCTAAATGTTTTCTTCTGACGTTATAATTAAGAAATTCTTAAATGCTTCTTGGTTATAATTGATTATCTCATCTTTTCTGCTTTACATCATTTTATGCTAAAGAATCAAACAGTTGCATTATCCTGCCTCATGAGAATACCTTTTAAATCTTGTTAGTCAGTCTCAAATTTTATAAAACAGATCCCATAGCCCAATGGATGCGTAAGCGACATTTCAGCCATTTTATAAAAACAAACAACTCAGACCTATTCATTTTAACTAGCCTAATATCTGAAATTTGAAACAAAGTTAAATCTTACAGAGAGATCCCTCTCTGAAATTGGCAGGGCTAGATCCCAGTTTCGAAGTGGTTGAATAAAGTTACCTCTGGTAAATTTCTTTTGCCTTTCAACAACCTATGGGAATTTACAGAGTGATGACACAATTGGTGACCATACTGGGGAACTGAACAAACTTTATATATCCTACGATTGCTTTCCCTAGACAAAGAAAACTTTATTTCTGAATGAATTATAAAATCTGAAATTATATAGAGATAATGTTCATAGGTTGTTAAAGTTTGTATATATTAGTTAAAGTTCCCAAAAATAAAATAAAAATAAAAAATTCTGGCTCCTAAAAGGGTTTTCACCAGATCTCATCTGGATCCAGAACTTTCCATAGCAATAGATAATCCTTAAAATTTACCGAGAAAGAAAAACACTACAGAGGGTTTTGGAAGTCACAGTCCACTTCATAGGTCCCCTTCTCTCCCAAAGAAGTTGGTTTCTCTTCAAGATCTCGAGTTTGACCTATCTTTTCAACAAAGCCTCTTTAGAACAAAATCGGATAGCTTTATGAATGAAACAGTTTTAGATCAAACCATCCTTCAACCCAGGACCCCTGAAATACTTTCTCCTAGAGCAGACGTTGATCAATGATTCCTGCAGGAATTTGACAAGCTAGAAGATCTAATTGTGAATCTTGATCAAGACTTAGACAAATCTCACTTTCAACAGTCAATCAAACTTTCTGCCTTAACTATTTCCACAGCTTTTGTTAATCCTAAAATAGTTTATTCATCTCCTCCCAGCCCTTCATCTTCCATAACATCTGTCACCTCTCCTCCCATCACACATATTGTTGTTCAGCCTCCTGCACCAATCATGGCAGAAAGATATGCTCCATTGGTGTTGGTCGCCCCATTACATGCCATGCCTCAAGATTACCAAACCAGACTCCGTTAGTATGATAGTACTGGTCCTATGAATGCACAACAACATGTTGACAAAATGAACGACTATTTTGATTTGCAGGAAGTAGATGAAGTTGATGTGAAGATGAGACTATTCACACAGAGACTGACTGGAAAAGTAAAAAAGTGGGTCAAAACCTTACGTGCTACTTCCATAACTGACATTGTTGCTTTTCATCAAAGTTTCCTTGACAGGTGGGAGGTAAAGAAGAATCCTCTTCATGTCTTGTCAGAATATGAGAATATCATAAGGAACCAAGGGGAGACAGTGCAGGATTACTACACCCATTTCAATAACTTATACAATGCAATTCCAGCTGACATCAAACCAGCTCAAGCCCTGACATTGATAAAATTCCCCGATGGATTCGACACTAACATGTCATATCAGCTAAGGGAAATAAACTCTATTACTCTGGAAGACATGAAAAAAAGTGTCGTTAGTGTGGAAGAAAATCTTTTGGCCAGAAGGGCTAGGCAGAGAACAGAAAGGAGGGTCATCATCAAGGAAGAACCTTCTACTTCTTCATCATATGCCAAACTAGATTCTCTAGCTAGAGCTATGGATAAAATGATGGAGAGACTCACTATAACTGACAGGAACCCACCTAGGAAGAACTAAGTTTCTCCTCAAATTTGAAACCCAAATTTCAGAAGAAATCCGCCCCAAATACGCCAGAGAGATCCTATAGATCAAAGAGAACGGAGGGGGCCTGACCAACAGATCATACTGCCCCTCCAGGAAAATTATGTTGATGATGGGGAGGAGGTAATTGAGGAGTTTTATGACACTCACATAAACCTCATGGGCGTTCATGACGATGAATCCATTTTTCTTACCCAGGAAGAGCATGATATCTTTCTCCTGTCTCAAACAGAGGTCAATGAGGAAGCATAAGAAATAGAACAATAGGCATTTGAGAATGCTATAATGGAGGTCCATTGGCAATATAACCTAAGGATCAAGAGGGGAAATGAAAACCCTCCAAATAAGGCTACTGAAACAAAGAAGGCTACTGAAATAAAGAGAACAATCGAAACTAAGAAAACCTCAGAAAACTCTCCCAAGAAAGTCCCTGAGAGGAATAATGTTGAATCTCCTACACAACAAACTCCAAAAATTCTACAAAGATCAAATCAGACTAAAGTATCATCAACCAATTAACCAAGGGCACCTGGCCACAAAGCTCTGATAGATAAACCAGAGGCACAGACCCAAAGCAAATCCTCCACCATTTTCAACCTAGAAGGGGAACTAGCTAAATTAAAGATTCCCATTCCCCTCTCCTAGATGATGAACAAGAACGCTTACAAGTCGCAGGTGATTAGAGATTTAAGCATTGAACCTAAGACAGGTACTAAGGATTCGAATGTTGGATCTGTAAATCACTCGGACATAGTAAATCTTGTTGATGACCAACCAAATCTCTTGTTTGGCCCTGAAGTTGATGGTCAAACTGATAATGGTGCCATGGCACCTTTTTACATTAGCCTAAACATCCACGACTTGATATTACACAATGCTATGCTGGATTCAGGTGCCTCTCACAACTTGATGCCCAAATCTGTGATGGAAAAATTTGGACTCGAGGTGACCAGACCGTACAAGGATTTGCATTCTTTCGACTCCAGCAAGGTCAAATGTATAGGCCCGATTAAAGACTTATGCATCACTCTAGCTCAAATCCCAGCAAAGAGTATGGTAATGGATATAGTGGTTGCATATATTCCCCCAAAATACGATATGTTACTGTCAATATCATGGGGAGCTAAGCTGAAAGGAACCCTATAGCTAGATATGTCCTACACCACCATCCCAGTATTCGGACAACATAGGAGATTGTATAGAGAAACCCTGATTAAGTATATGGTTAGCAGTCAGAAAATGCCACACAACTACCCCCTATACTCTGCACACTCTGATCTGGATTCTTTCATTCTATACAATGATGGTGCTTTGGAAGAAAAAATAGCTCAGCTAGAAGATGATACACATGATTCGAAATAAAACAAAGCCATCATTAAGGCAAGAAAGGTTGAAACTGTGGAAAGTGAGGAACTCCCAGCAGATGTTTGGAGCATGGATTTTGATGGGGTAGTGAGAAAGGAGGGAGACAGAGCTAGAGTTTGGTTACATAATCACAGATCAAAGTATTCAGAGAGCCATTCCTACAAACTAAATTTCCAATGCACTAACAACATAGCTTAGTATGAAGCTTTGATGCTCAGCTTGAAACTATTGAAGAAAGTTGGTGCCAAACAGATAATAGTAAGGGGTGATTCTGAATTGATTATCAAGCAAATAAAAGGTGAGTATGCAACTAAACATCCCAGACTTAGAGCCTATAGGAATGTTGTTTTGGATGCCCTTCATTACTTTATTGAAATCAACTTGCAAGTAATGCCTAGAGGACAAAATATACTTGCAGACGGACTAGCTACATCAGCATCTACCTGCAAAATTCCTTTCCGTACCACTCGCAAGTACATTGTGGAGGTGAAGTGTAGACCAACCATTCCTGACAACATCAGATACTGGTAGGTATTTGGAAATGATGATCAAATTGAAGACTTCCTACAGTGTAAGAATGATTTCGAATGTACAAACATAGATTTAGAAAATGACGATGAGATTGTAAATAAATCTTCTTTTGAAAGTGGTAGTGTAAATAACGTAGATTCTAAAGGTTTGAATTAAAATAAAGTAGATGCAGATGAATTGAATGAAAATGAGATAGATTCTAATATTCTATAGTTGAAAAGTAATGTGTTACCTAGAGGTTTAGTTCCGCTGGAAGACTTGTTCGATTTTAACGATGTAGCCAAAAAACCGAAAATTGAAGCTAGTGGTAAGGAGGTCGAAGAGTGCAACATAGGAACAGATGAAAAGCCCAAGATGATAAAACTTTCTAAATATCTACCCCCTGAGAAAAAATGTAAATGCATTGAACTGTTTAAGGAATATGTGGATGTGTTTGCATGGGGTTATGAGGACTTAAAATCCTACGACACAAGTATCATACAACATCAGATTCCCATAAAAGAAGAACACAAACCTTTCAGGTAGAAACTTAGGATAATAAATCCCAAGTTGCTTCCCCTGATAGAGAAAGAAATTAAAAAGATGTATGATGCAAAAATCATAGTCCCCTTGAGATTTTACAAATGGGTTTCTAACCTAGTTCCTACCAGGAAGAAAACTGGCGATATAAGACTTTGCATAGATTTCAGAAATCTAAACAAAGTCTCTCTCAAAGACAATTACACATTGCCCAAAATGGACCACATTTTGCAAAAAGTAGTTGGGTCCAGTAGGATCTCCTTACTAGATGGTTTCTCAGGCTACAACCAAGTCATTGTCCACCCAGAAGATCAAGAGAAGACAACATTTACCACACCCTGGGGAACCTTCATGTATGTGAAGATGCCCTTTGGCTTGATGAATGTTGGTGCCATGTTTCAAAGGGCAATGAATATTGCCTTTGTGGATGGAATGGGAAGATTTATAGTCATATATCTGGATGATGTGACTGTATACTCCCAATCTAATGAAGAACACTTGCAACATCTTAGACGTGTGTTTGAGAAGTGCAGAAAATTCAGGATTTAGTTGAACCCAAAAAAGTCTCTTTTCGGTTTAGAAGAAGGAAAGTTGTTGGGACACATAATATCTAAAGACGGAATTAAAATAGACCCTAGTAGGATAGAATCCATCCAGAAGGTGGAACACCCCAGGAACATCAATACAATCATTCATTGGAAAAATAAATTTCCTTAGAAGGTTCATACCCAACTTAGCCGAACTTCTTAGGAACATCACTAATATGCTAAAAAAAGACACAAAAATCAAATGGAACACTAAATCCAAATAGTCATTTGAGCAGGTGAAACATGCACTCACCCAAGCCCTAGTCTTGATAAGCCCTGACTACACCAAAGACTTTTATCTTTTCTCTTTTGCATTTGAACACACCATAGCAGCAATATTGTTACAGAAAAAACAATGAAGGGTACGAACTACCCATAGAATTTTTCAGCAAAGATTTGAGAGACGTTGTGTTGAACTACAACATAATGGAGACACAAGCCTTTGCCCTGGTAAAGGCCATAAAGGACTTTAGAGTATATATTCTCCATTCTCACACAATTGCATACATTCCAAACACAGTGGTAAAGGATATCCTGACTCAGGACAATCCAGATGGCAGGAGAGGAAAATGGATTGCGGTCATTCTGGAATATGACATCAAAATAAACCTACTAAACTGATCAAAGGACAAGGTTTGGCCAAGCTAATGGCTAAATCTATTTTTCATGCTCTAGATATTAATTTTTTGGCTACAGTTGACGAACGGGAAGAGTAGGCGACTCCAAATGTAAAGGAAGTATTCTTAAACTCTCCTTGGTACACAGACCTCATTTTCATACTTCATAACTTACAAGCTCCTCCTAGTTTGACTAAGACCAAAGCCAAATTTATCAAACTGA
Source organism: Picea engelmannii (assembly GCA_009831015.1). Taxonomy (NCBI): domain Eukaryota; kingdom Viridiplantae; phylum Streptophyta; class Pinopsida; order Pinales; family Pinaceae; genus Picea; species Picea engelmannii. The sequence goes on from ML800155.1 coordinate 127,257, forward strand.
AATCATTGAAATTTTTTATTTTAGAAGGTAATCTTTATTGGAATGATCTTGGTGGTACTTTTCTTAATTGCCTATTGAAAGATGAAGATGACAAAGTTCTGTAGGATTTTATGCATGAGACTGTGGTGGACATCTGAGTTGGAAGACCACAACCAAAAAGATTTTGAGAGCTAGATTCTACTGGCCTACATTGTTTGTTGACATTCATCAAAAAGTTGCTACCTCTCCCCATGAAACCCATCTCAGTGGAATCCCCTTTCCAACAATGGGGTTTGGACTTTATTGGAGAAATACACCCATCCTCCTCAGGCCAACACAAGTGGATACTCACGGCCATATACTACTTCAAAAAGTGGATCGAGGCTGTGCCATGCAGGCATGCTACTGACTTTGTTATCATTAAATTTTTAGAAACTAATATCTTGTCTCATTTTGGATGTCCCAGAAAAATTATAGCTGACAATGCAACGACCTTCAGATCCAAAAGACTCATAGATTTTTGTAGCCAATACCACATTACCTTGGAACACTCAACAACTAATTACCCTCAAGGAAATGGGATAGTTGAGTCCTCAAACAAAAGTCTGGTCAATATTCTCAAGAAAACACTGCAAGAAAATAAAAAATCATGGCATAATAAGTTGGTTTTCGCACTTTGGGCTGACAAAATAAGCACCAAAATATCAATTGGCATGTCTCCATACCAATTGGTGTATGGTATTGAAGTCGTTTTTCCCCTTTCCTTAGGTGTCCCTGTCATGACTCTATTGTAGAAAGTGCAGGTAGAGCCAAATTATGTCCAGAGGAGGATAAATAAAATGATCCACTTAATGCAATCTAGAGAGGAAGTCTACAACAAAACGCAGGTCATCCAGGAGAACATCAAAAATATTTTTGACAGAAGTACTAAAGAAGATGATTTTGAGTTAGGAAACCTGGTTCTGAAATGGGATTCTAGAAGTGAGGACAAAGGTAAGCATGGAAAATTCGATAGCCTATGGAAAGGCCCTTACACCATTCATGCATTTAGAGGAAATAATGCATTCTTGCTAAAAAAACATTGATGGAACATACCTGTCAAGTGGACCAATTAATGGCAGGATGTTGAAGCATTATTCGCCTCCCCAATAGAGATCTCATGAATCCATATTCATTGTACATACCATTTCCCTCTTCATCTAGGTTTTGTGTAGGTGATATTGATCGGGTGGTTGAAGCCCGCAGAGAAGGCCCTAAGCCACTGACCAATGCCACCAAGTTCCCAAAATAAAAACAAAAACAGATAGTAGAAATAAAGCAATGGAGGAAACCGTTATAGACATCAGAAAGTAGGTTCTTGGCACTTCACAATGAAAGTACCATCCCCAGGTGGAGTTGTTGTTATAACCCTATAATTTATAGGATCATCTAGTGACTGGAAAATTTTCACTATTGATGTATGTTGTCTTGCAAATAATATTTCATTCCTGCAAATTATTTTCAAAAAGAAAAAGAAAAGAAAAGAAATAAAAAGAAAAGAAAAGAAAAGAAAAAGAAAAGAAAAGAAATAAAAAGAAAAGAAAAGAAAAAGAAATAAAAAGAAAAAGAATAAAAGAGGGCATAAAAGAAAATGAATAAAGCCCCATGCAATAATTATGACTTGATCCATACAGTTTAAACATGGCCAAGTCCTTTTGAATTTATGTTGATAGGATTAGTGAATAAGCTTGGCTAAAACTGTTTAATCTTAGCCAAGTAGATAGGTTAGCTAGTGAATAAATTTGATCAAACTATCTAATCTTGGTCAAATAGCCCCAGGGTAGAGTAATTTCTTAGCCCAACAATCTAATCTGGGATAAATGCGATAGGTTACTAGGTTAGAATATAGAATAGTTGGGTTTATTTCAATAAAACATGCATGATGTTTGAGGAAAATGCATGATCCTAATGTTTTAGGTGTTTTCCTAACCCTATGATGATAAAGGCATGGGAAGCAACGCACAAAACCCACAAAAAGCACTAAGCCTAAGTTTGCACTACACAATTTTTGTTTCGCGTCCTGATAATAAAGAGCACGCTGAAATCAACAATTGATCTAGCTGTGCGCAGATCAATCATGGACATCGAATTCTAGACCCCCTCGACCGTTCTAATTTTAATAGTGGGGGGGGGGATCTGATATGGTGAATAAAGGGCACTCTAAGATCAACGACTAATCTAGTGACACTCATTTCAGCGGAGGATAATAAATTTCGGATCCCCCGACCATTCTACCTTTAACGGTGGGGGGGTGGTCCTCTGTAGAGACTAAAGTAAGAACATAAATCAATGATGGATGTAGCGGCGATTGGATCTACGGTTAGCAGAAGATCTCGGACCCCCCCAACCATCCTACCTTTAACGTTGGGAGGGGTCCAGAATGAGTTGGTTTCTCTTGACGGACCCCATCCCAACGTGTCGTCAACCCATTGCATAAGACTCCCTCCGCTCCAAACCACTTATTGTTTACCACCCTTTCGAATTACCGCCATATCGCCAATGCCTCATGACATCATCCTCCATTATCCCGCCACCTCATGATGTCATATCTCATTACCCATCCTTACAAAGTCCCGTCTCATAACTCCGTCATCCTGTCCCCTCCATTCTCCTGTTACAGGTTACATCCCATTCCTTTATCATCCAACCATTGTCCTCCACATCATTCTGGCACACTTGTCACCCGTCCTTACATGCCACCTCATGCCTCAAGTGATATGTTGGCCATTTATTATGGGCTAACATACCCGTTAGTCTGCGCCTAACGGATACCTGTTTTCTTAATCCTAAACCCTATTTCCACCATTTGTGCACTGCTCGTATTCCTTACATGCCCAAAAACTATTTGTCTCGCCTTCCCAACCAGTAATCCAGTCGTAGCCTTTGTCTACTAATTTTTTGTTCCAGTGTGCAGGTACCTATTGGATTGATGGTGCCTAAATCTAAAAGATCAAAGGTCAAGAAAAATCCATTCCTTTCACCTCCTGTCGATCTTGACTGCATTCCGCTTGCAGATAAGGATTACCTGATCACAAAAACCAAGTGCGAATTTGACTTCGCCGAACTGCACACATGGTTCAAAGACACATTCATGGATCACAACAATGAGATTGGGCTCTGGGAGTCAAATATCCCTCTGGATCTTCTTCCCCAAATCCACCATTTTCCCGAATTCGCCCTCAAATGTCAGGCACATTACTTCCCTGACCAAAGAACCATAGTATCATCATCTGGACAAACTCTTTTATCCATCATACCTGTGGCCATAGATCAAATGATGTAGATACCTAGAGCCAAATCCCATTCCCCCCTCACCATTGAAGCGCTTACATAAATGTACCAGAATATGACTTTTCACCAAAGAGCATAGACTTTTGAGTTGTTCCGTCCACAAGATGCCCAATTTCCCAAGAAAATTCCCCCTTACCATTCCTCCATGTTCTCAGAAAAGGGAAACCAGATTATCTCATCATTGTGTTGTTTGCTCGGCTATTTCTCAAACGAGTGGGTGGACGAACCTATATTGGTTTTCCTATCCATTTTCTCGGTTGAAGAAAAGGCCTCCATCCAGTTAGATTACAACACATTTTTGGCTGAAAACATCCACGATCCGCTTCTCAAATTTTCCACAGAGGGCATGTTCCAGTATTCATCAATACCAACTTATATGTTCATTTTCTCCCAAGTAGACATGCTCTCCTTCCTTATGCAGAGGATGGACCAGGATAGAAAACCACAGGTTGTAACCTTTTGTACTTCGTTGCTCAAAAGAAACTCCACAAAATTCGATTTCAAACAGTTTATTGAGCATTTTTACCATCCAATGGTAAGAATTCTCAATGGTAGACCAAAGCCAAGGATAAATGAGGAGGTTCAGAGAATCTTACACCTCTCTGACCTCACCAAAATGATAGATTGGTACCTTTATCAAAATCATACTGAAATCAGGGTATATGGATGTGAGCTGGCACCATACAAGATGCCTACATATTTAGCTGTCAGGATATTTTCCCTGGAGTTTATTAGGCAAATGATCAATTTGGATGATATACATTTTGTATCTCTAAATAAAAAACAACAGATGAGAATCAAAGGGCATATAGGACCTTTTATCTGTAGCAGTCGAGCTACCGAGGAAGAAGAAAATAAATTATTAAAGGAAATGAAATTCAGTACCAGTTTCACTTGGCATTATGATCCCAGTGGGATCATTGCAAGGATGAGAGCGGAAAACAAAAGTTTTCCATACGCTCATACACTCAAGCCTGACATTGAGAAATTTACTAACCAGACAAAGTGGCAGGTGAACACCTTGGAAGACACTGAACAACAGTCTTCCCTATCCATGACTTCACAGACTACCACTCGCCAGGTACCAAAGGAAAAAAGAATGAGGAAGGATGCTTCTCCATCAGTCACTGAAGTATCAACAGAGGATTTTCAGGTATATACTAAGAGGCTTAAAACAACTCACACCACTCACAGGTCTGGGGAGGAAGAGACCCAATCTGCCAAAGTGGCCAGGGAAGAATGTACACCCCTTCCTTCAAGCAACCATCAGATGATATCTACTTCTTCTTCAAAGAAGAAAACTGATACCACTATGACCACACAACCTCCACAGGGAACTGTAAAATGAACATTTTTTAGAAATACGATATGATCAAAAAGAAGAATCGAATGCTGACCAACAGCACGTATGCTTAGTTCTGGAAGAAAACATCCACAACACAACATAGACTATTATCAACTTTTGATACAGAGAAAGGAAAAATGGACCTGGAATTTCTGCAAGCACAGGTACCTCAACCCACAGAGATCACTAACTATAAAAGGTCAACCCTTGAATTTGATACCAAACAAGTTCATCCAGCTGACCAGATGGATCTGCATAGGCAGACTGGAGAAATTGTTTTCTCCACATTGGCCCATGCTTCTTCTACTACTGCAAAATTACAAGTTTCTCTGAACAATGTCCAAACTCAGTTAAAGTTGGAAAATATATCATCTTTTGCCAAAGATAACAGAATCAAGTCTTTAGAAAAATTGGTGCTCAATATTGGGTATGACCCCTCGAATGTAAAAGCAACAGAGGAGATGCTAAAGAAAAAGAATGTCGACAAAGAAACTCTAAGAAAGAAACTAAAACTGCCACCTACAGAAGACTCACAAGATAAAGAAATAGCTGAGACGAAAGATGAGAAAAAGGAATTGCTAAAGCTAATCATGCAGCAGAATGCACAGATAAAGGAAATGGAGGCAGATTTGGAAAGGTTGTTGAAGGTGAAAGAGAAGAAAACAGCTATGGAAGTCATCCCACTGAGTACTTTTCCCCTCACAGTAGTTAGCACGACAACGGTACCAACAACCACTAAAGAAGAAATTCCATCGACCCCCCCACTGACAGCCCTGGAAAAATCTATTGAGCTAGCAAAATCAGTGGAGGAGATGACCATGGAAGGAATAGAAATCAACAGACTAAAAAAGGATGTTGAAAATATCCAGGAGCTTAAGTCTTCCTACCAGACAAGCTGCAACATTGAGAGGCAAGCAACGAAAAATCTCAAGTAGGAAATACAATAGCTTCATAAACAAACAGTGGGAGGCAAAATGCTAGCAAAGGCTAAGGAGAATATTTGTATGGATATCTCCAAAACCATAAAAGAAATACGACCCATGGTGCAAATTATGTTCGAGCAACATGACCCAGTGCTAAGAAGCAGACAAGATATTGACAAGATAAAAGGAGAGTTGGGTGAAATGCCCACAAAATCTAACGAAATCATTAGGTTTCTGAATTTGAGAACCATGGAGGAATTGGAAGACTTGAATATTGAAGATAGGACAGATACTATCCTTGAAGTCAAGAGGGTGCTGACCAAAAAAGTATTGAGGTTGCAGTTGGAAGAGAAAGTCCAGAACATGGACATCGGAATTCAGAGGTTCTTCAACAAGATCGATTCCCTACAAAAGAAAGGTCTTCCTGGTTTGATGGTGTTAAATGACAAGTTGATGACCCTTCCTGACTACAAGAAGAAGATAGTTATAGTGGCCAAGGATAGTTCTAAGTTCTTAGGTATACAAGTCAGCATAACATGCAAGGCTTTCTTGGAGATTTTGCAGCCGGACCTCAGCATACAACATGAAATCAAATATATTTTCATAGTCAAGCCGACCTTTGCCAAATATACTAAAATGGATGAAACCTACCGAAGACTGCTCAAAATCACCATTCCCAGTCAGCTGAAATGGGAAGAGTTGTGCAATTTGATCGAGTAAAAGATGAGGTGTCCAATCCAAGTTAGCAAGCAAGAGCAGTCAAAGTCACATGAATGACTCACCAACGGTTTTCCCGAGAATCAGCATGGGAAATCCAACAGATCATCATCAGTTCCTACTTTTTTGTATCTTGTAATCTAGTTAGTTATATTTAGGATCTGCCACGTCTTGATCATTAATGACGGGGTCATTTGTAGTTTTGATTATAAATAATTTGAACTTGGAAGTATTGAGGGTCGATCTTTACGCCCGAGCAAGTTGTAAGCACTGTAATTTTTATTAGATATCTACTAGTAATAAAAGGGATGTTTCATAGGATTCTCGTGTGTTAGTTGTTGGTGAATTTTTCTCATCTTTATTGAATGTTTATCTCTCTCAGTACTCATGTTGTTTTTCTAACTCTGATTATTTGAAAGTAGCGAAAGTTTCAGAATTTATCCTCGTATACTCTGTTTCCGACTTTTAATGATCTAAATGTTTTCTTCTGACGTTATAATTAAGAAATTCTTAAATGCTTCTTGGTTATAATTGATTATCTCATCTTTTCTGCTTTACATCATTTTATGCTAAAGAATCAAACAGTTGCATTATCCTACTCTGTGAGAATACCTTTTAAAGCCTGTTATTCAGTCTCAAATTTTATAAAACATACCCCATAGCCCAATGGATGCGTAAGAGACATTTCAGCCATTTTATAAAAACAAACAACTCATTCCTATTCATTTTAACTAGCCTAATATCTGAAATTTGAAACAAAGTTAAATCTTACAGAGAGATCCCTCTCTGAAACTGGCAGGGCTAGATCCCAATTTCAAAGTGGTTGGATAAAGTTACCTCTGGTAAATTTCTTCTACCTTTCAACAACCTCTGGGAATTTACAGAGTGATAACATAATCAATGTCTGCAACCAATTTAATTGAATGTAATTGATTTCCAGTTACCTGGTGTTACCCATGATTTTGGTCATCATGATGGTGTATTAATGATGGTGTACTCGGGCTCTTTATAAGAACTTTCTCCTAAGAAAAGTTACTTTCATCTCTTCCCAGAAAACTCACTTTTGAAGAAGGTTCGCAGGTTGCTAATATATTAGGGTGCGAGAATGACCCATTCTCGCAGGCTGCCTTAAGCCAGGGTGCGAACTTCTCGCACTGTGTTGAATAGATAGGGTGCGAACTCATCCTAAAGCATGGAAAAAGATGAATTCTCAATGTTTCTAGAAGGGAATCTTCTAGAAGAATGGGTTGGCATTCGAATGGTTATCCTTGTACTAGATTCCATGATATTGTGGGATCATTCTTATCCAAGTAACTATCTCATTCTCTCCTATATATTGAGGGAATTCTCATGGAAAAGGTTAAGCAAG
>ML800155.1:135682-163637 GCA_009831015.1 Picea engelmannii
TTTGCATCTTGAATTGCCCAGATCAGTTTAGATGCTTAAAAAGAGTCTCTTGGACCATTGATTGATGTTCTTCTTGTCTTCATTTTCATGCACGAATAGTCTTAGGATTTCAAAGGCTCTTCCTGTCACTTGTTCTTGACTTTTCTTGGGAAAGCTATACTCTCTGATTTTGGAATTTGAGTGTGCTTGATTGGTTGAGGACCAGAAATCGGTTGAAAGTTGAGTTTCTTGGTCTTTATCATTTTCTTATTGTTTGAAAGATCACTTTTCTTATGCAATTGAAAAGACTAGATTGGTTTGCTTGTTATTTTTGTTTCATTGCAAGACTGGATTGGGTTTTTATCATTGCTTGTTCATTGAGTTTTGATTTTCTGTACTCTCACTATCATGGTGTGGGTCCTTTTTGAAAAGTGAACAAACGTTTTTCTTTCAAAAAATCATTTTCGTTTTCGAAAACATTGAAAATCAGTTGTTGAAATTATTGAAAAAGAAGCAATAGAGAATTGTTATTGATGTGTGATTTGTTGCATTTGCATTTTAAAGGAAATTGTGCATTGTAGTTCAAGGTTGATCTGGAAAATTTCTCTTTCCCTCCCATACATAGGATTCATTGAACAAAACGTGATATATTTCATTATCATCCATGCATCGTTGTGTCAGAGTCTAATACAACATCAGTTTCATCTCTGTTTCCTTTGAGTAAACAACAGCTCTTAATAACACTACGCAATCATAAAATTTAACTAGTAACTCTTTTCTAGGGCTCTATTACACCAACATTTAGCTAGGCTAGCGCTTTGGAGTAGGAAGAGAGATACACTCTTCAAAGCACAAAACACACAATAGCATCTTGTGTTAGGGAGTGTTAAATTCCATTTGCAACATCTTGTCCTGGGAAGCTCTTCTCACAAAAGGGTCAAGCACGAGGTCGCATTGATATTGCCAAAGTTACTCACCCTGCTTTGTTGATATCAATGTAGAGATTGCATGTATTCCAGGGATCTCTCGGAGGTATACCCACAATGATGAGTGGAAGCCTTTTGAGTTGATTTCGGGCTAGATACCCTGCCCTTGCGTGTGGATCGAATTGTCGACTGTCCCCCCAGGATTTATTATTGTTGGTGGTGACCTTAGTGGCCTATCTTTCTAGGTTCTTACACAAGGTGACTGTGAAGGAGAAAGTCTTCATGGTACCTAGAATTGACGTTGACCAAACTCACTTGGACTCCTTGGAGGGTACACCCACGATTATGTGTGGGAGCTTGCACCAGGGTGTAAGTCCGTTAAGCAGGTCGTCAGCGTAAATTTTCCACCCTATCCCAGCCCCTTCTCGTCTCGTTGTTGCGACGTTGGATTTCATCACCAACTAGTGGCTTCGGAATTAGAAGGTCTTGTTTGCTTGGTGATTGCTTCCTAGATTTTGTTTACTAGTGCATGTTGTTTGTTTATCGAAGTTGACCATAGGATTTTCTTCGTGAAGTTTATCACTCGTTTACAATAGCTCCTCCATGACATTCACGTAGAATGCAGGGTTTATCTCCAGAGCATCTAGATGGTTCTCAACCCTTGCCTACATGTACACCTGAGGGATCTCCTCGGCAAAGTGAATTCACAGTCGTCACCACGCCACAAGTGGAACAAACTGACTCTCTCGAACATTTCCGAATCACCAATACTCATGAGGACTTTCGACTTCACCTCGATTCTGAGAGACGTTTTATGCGAGAAAACTCTTCCGGAGACTTAATTGTTGTGTATTCTGGATCTCTGACTGGTCCTGGGGACCAAGATCCTTTTTGGTCTACAGTCGTTTTTCAACGGGACCTTTTCGGTCCAGGTTCACATATGATTTTCGAAATCAACCCACCTGTGATCTCCGAAATATCTAGTACAGAGATAGTACCGTTGACTACCGCTTATCACTTTACCGTCCCTGCCAAAATGGCCCATCTCACAGCTACTACGAGTGTTCCAACCAGGTTTACTACGGTTAGTCTTGCTCCTATCAACACACCATGAATACCCAACGTCACTCAGACACTACCATATGGATACCGTGCGTTGAATGCTTCCATTCCCACTCCTGCACAAACCCCATCCGACTCTCCTGGTGGTCCTTCTTCTTCTGGGCACTCTCTTCTCGATTTTATTCCAACACTCCCCCAGTTTCCTTTTGGAGGACCTCCATCGTCTTCTACTGGAAATCTTAATCCTAGTGGTGCTATTCCGTCCTTCACTCCAAATTACCAGATTCTGGTTGGTGGATAATTTCACCAAGGTGGCATGACTCAACCCCCTTTCAGTGGGCAACTTCCTTTTGGAACGCAAGTCCCAATTGGAACACAACCCCCAATTGGAAAATTGCCCCCAATTGGAACACCACCTTCAATGGGAGGACTGACCCTGCCTTATGGGCAAAGCATACCTCCCTCCTTGGCCTAGTATTGTAATTAGTTGATACAACATCCTCCTCAATCGACTAGGGGGCAGCAGTTTCCAGCTGCATCCGTAATACCTCCTAGTATGGGCCAACCATATCCAGGTTCATTCAATCCCATTTGGGGGGCGAATGCTCAAACTCAAGCCTCTGTTCTAGGATATAATCCTATGAGCTACTATACTCTCCAACCACCACCGAATATGCCTGGTTCTTCACATTATATGCAGATTGCTTATTGTCCTACTGGTTTGCTGACAAGGCTTCCTCCCCAAAGCCACCTGTGCCCGCAGGTGAATCGACAATTCCCCTTTCTAGCCACTTTGGATCTTCCAGATTTGTCAAGGATTTTAAATGATCCTATTCGTCACTCTCCCCAATGGCCTGTTATACCAGCCAAGCTTCCATCGGACATTCCTAAATTCAACGACAAAGCGGGAGAGGACCCAAACAATCATGTTATGAATTTTCAACTATGGTGCTCATCCAACTCGTTGATGGATGAATCTATTCATTTACGTCTTTTTCAACGAACCCTCACAGGTTCTGCTGTGAAGTGGTATATCGAATTGCCATGAAGTTTCTTCTATGACTTCAACACCCTAGTTATGGCTTTCCTTACGCATTACTAGTTACCGATCCATTATGACATGGGGACCAAGATTTTGACTTCCTTAAAACAAAACAAAGCCACTCATATATCCGATCACATCCATGAGTGGCGAAGGCGATGACGTCTCATTAAACTTGAGCTCCCCGATCAGTTGTTGGCAGAGTGGTTCACAAAGTCATTTGTAAACGACATTGGTAAGGACATTGCCATGGGTGGCGTAGTCACAGAAGAGCAGGCTATAAGTCTTGCTCAATATATTGACCTTGTTTATTCACAAACGGGAACCCTTTACGATTTACTACCTGACTTACCTCGTCCTTCTACTTCCAGCACTTCAACTACTCCAGCGGCCTCGCATGTAGCTGACGGTGTGATTGGTACTGTCCTAGCCCAATCACATTCTGTTTCAAGCGCAAACCCTAAATCTTCTTCTTCTAATGTTCAAAATGCTCCGTCTCCTACCCATCCCACCGAGAAGACTTCTGAGGTAAATGGAGTTCAATCTACCCCTGTCGGTAAAAACAAATCTAAAAAGGGAAGGGGTAAGAATAAGGAGGGAAAAAATACTCCTCAAGACGAGCAAACCAAAACTACCCTTGTTGACGATCGGCATAAGTACAAACCACAATACCCTTGTCTTATATGTGGTGATGATCACTACATGAAGGATTGTCCATGACGTGTCGAGGTCACTAAGTTCCTTCAAGGAGCTCCAAAACCACCTGCACCGACCGTTTTTTTCCAACCCTTCCCATCTCAACAACAGGCTCAGTTAGTCATCCATGACCAACCCTCATCTTCTACTACCTCCTATGTTTTGATGTGTATTGGCAATTCTAAGCAGAGCGACATTGCACTCACTACTCGAGCCAAAGATTATTCTCCCTCTAAGGAGAATATTGATGATCAAACCTCTCCTGCGACTCCACCTACCAACAGTCCTCTTCATCTCGAATGACTGAGCCTCGACACAGTTCTGTGACCCCCCCCAAAGGGTGTCGTTCGGAAATCGGCTTTCAATCCTCACGCTCGTGCTTCCCAGAACTACAGCATTGTTGAAGATCTGGCTCAAGCACCTTCTACGATGTCAGCCCTTGAAGTCCTTCAGACTTGTCCCGCACAACGGAAGGCATTGTTGAAAGCTATCGATGGAATCGATCCGATGGATACGAATTTGATAATCTTTGACTTGGAAGATCACATTCCAAGGTTACCCCCTCAACTTGCATTCCAAATCCAAGTGGTTTTCTCTGACAAAAAAATTTGTCGAACCATTATCGATGAGGGTGCCTCGACATGTGTTATGTCTTTTACTTTCTGGAAAGCCATTGGCTCTCCTTCTTTGAATGAATCCCAGAACACTCTTAAAGCCTTCAACGGCTCTGGTTTTAAGCCCTATGGTTTCCTTCCTTCGTTTCCCATCACGTTAGAAGGCAAAACGGTCCAAGTCGAAGTGGAAGTCTTTGACGCTCCCCTTGATTATAATCTTCCTCTTGGCCGCAGCTGGATCGATTCCATGCGTGTGGTTGTGTCGACCCTTTTCTGTGTAGTACGTTTCCCCCATCAAGGAAAGGTTGTTACCGTCGACCAACTAGCCTTCTTTAATTATGATACCCGTACTAGCAATGTACTGTTTATTGCTAAAACCCCACCGGGTTATGAGAACATCAATGTAGGCCTTCTAAAAGACTCTTCGTTAATGGGTACTTTCCCCATTCCACCACCCGATGTTCCACGCTTGTCTGTTGCTTCCATCAACATGATCTCCACTTCGCCTCATGAACTTCCTGCATCTCACGACCCCTGGATAGTACCTGACCCTGGAGATCATCTTCGTTTCGGCGACGCAATGCCATTAAGTCCAGTTGAATCTGCCTATCAGGCCATTCAATCAACAACACCTTCTACCCCCTCTCTTGGTGAGTTGTCTCCCGATCCTTTTCGTGTCATTTTCCCCACTGACGAGATGATCATGTCTGTCATGGAGGACACCCCTTGGGACGATGGACATCATCGTTCCATCCTCTTTCTGGAGCAACATACCATTGAGAACTACCAATGGATCTCGACTCCATCAACCGTTGTCATCATATCCACCGTTCCTGAGTCCGCACACGATGTGTTTTCCAAAGGGAACTTAAGAAATATCTCGCCCACGATTCCCCTTGACATATCCATCAAACCTAGGATTGTCGAAAATGTCCACATCGAAGCTTCGTGTTCTTCTGACGAAATCGTCACCTACACCTCCCTTTTCAAAGAGTTTCGTGACATCTTCGCCTGGAGTTACGAAGAAATGTCGGGTATCGACCCTGAGATTGTGATACATGAGATAAAGACATACCCTGATGCTAAACCCATCCGGAAATTCCTTCATCCAGTTCACCCACATAAAGCGGCTGCTATCAAGCTCGAAGTCGAGAAACTTCTGAAAGCCGGCTTTATTTATCCAGTGGCTCTCACAGACTGGGTTTCCAATCTTGTCCTGATTGACAAGAAACAAGGCACCATTCATGTATGTGTTGATTATAGGGATATCAACAAAGATTGTCCCAAAGACAACTTTCCTACCCCTTTCGTCGATCAGATTGTCGACGATTGCGCCGGAAGTGAAATCTTCTCTCTTATGGATGGTTTCTTCGGGTATAATCAAATCAACATTGTTCCCGAGGATCAACATAAGACTGCTTTTATTTGTCCTTGGGGTACTTTTGCCTATCGAAAACTTTCTTTCGGTCTCAAGAATGTTGGCACAACTTTTCAACGCGCTATGTCTTATGATTTCCATGATATCAATCACATCGTTCAACCATATTTGGATGATTTACCCGCTCATTCAATGCACCGAATCGATCACCCAACCCACCTCTGAGACATTTTCGTTTGTTGTTGGTTCTACCGTATACGTTTGAATCCTCACAAGTGTGTTTTTTGCGTGGAATCCGGTCGTCTTCTAGGTTTTATCATTTCGCGTCAAGGGATCCGGGTGGATCCTTTAAAGGTTGAGGTGATCCTTAATCTCCCTCCTCCTTCTACTCTTCGCCAGTTACAAAGTTTGCAGAGGAAAGCAAACTTTCTTCGTCGTTTTATCCCAAATTATGCCGAGATAACTCGTGGATTTACGCGACTCCTCAAAAAGGATTCAGAGTTAGTCTGGGATACCATCGCCAACAATGCTTTTGAAGCTTTGAAATTTTCCCTAACGTGAGCTCCACTTCTCTTTCCCCCCGATTACACTCACGATTATTTCCTTTATCTTGCTGCATCGGATTACACCATTGGTATGGTTCTTGTCCAAGAGGATGATGCTAATGACGAACATGTTATCTACTACTTGAGTCGAAGTCTAACGCCTACTGGAATCAAGTATTTAGATGTTGAAAAACTGGCCTTGGCTGTCGTCCAAGCCGTCCAACGCTTCCAGCACTATATCCTCTCACGCAAGACTACTGTGATTTCTCACTACAACCCTATGTAACACATTCTTACCCGTCAATTGCTAGGGGGAAAATACTCCAAATGGATTGTGATACTGTAGGAGTTTGACTTGGAATTCGAACACGCCAAGTCTAAGAAATCCTTAGTCTTTGCTGAGTTGATATGCGACTTTCCCCATTCTGCAATGGAAGACATAGTAGTTGATTCATTACTCGATGACTCTCTTTTCCTTATTAGCACTGATGATCTTTGGTATGGTGATATCATTATATATCTCCAAACCCAAACTTTCTGGCCAACTTTTTCCAGTACTGAACGATGTCGAATATGATACCAAGCTCGTCAATACATTATCCTCGTGGATACTCTTTATCGTCGGGGGATTGACTCTGTTTTTCGACGTTGTCTAACGTTTGACGAAGCCGAGAAAGCTCTGAATGACTGCCATTCTGGAGCCTGTGGTGGTCATATGTCTGGGTATGCTACTTCCCAGAAGATCTTACGAGCAAGGTATTTTTGGCCTTCATTATTTAATGACTGCATAATTGCCGTTCAAAAATGCCATGCTTGCCAGACCTATAATAACAAGATACGGTCCCATCCTGCTCCTCTTCACCCTATGGTCTCAGTTGGTCCCTTTACGAAATGGGGCATCGATTTCATGACATGTCACCCTCACTCGGTTGGGGGGCATGATTACATCATTGTAGCCGTTGATTACTTTATGAAGTGGGCCGAGGCGATGCCAACATTTGACAACACTGGAAAGACCACAGCATTGTTCATTTTCAATCACATCATAGCTCGTTTTGGTGTCCCCCAAGCTATCATCACTGATCACGGTAGCCACTTTAGGAATTTTATGATGTCCAAACTTACTGAAAAGTTGAGTCTTCACCATGATAACTCAACGCCCTGTTATCCACAAGCCAATAGCCAAGTCGAAGAAATTAACAAAGTTCTTATAACTATGCTCTGACAAATGATAGGGATTCATAAAACAAGTTGGCACACAATGTTGTTTTTGGCATTGTGGGCGTTCCGGACATCCGTCAAGTCCGCTACTGGGTTTACACTTTTCCGGTTAGTCTATGGTGTGGAAGCCATTCTCCCGATTGAATGTGAGATACCCTCTTTAAAACTAGTTGTTGAACTCCTACCCAACACTTCTGCTGAGGAAGAACGTCTATTGTATCTTATGCGATTAGACGAAACTCGACGCAATGCCACCCTAGTCATAGAAGCTCAGAAAAAGCGTGTCAAGGCCCAATATGACAAACATGTCCAGCCTCACATTTTCTTCGAAGGTGATCTTGTTCTTCTCTATGAACAAGATCAAGATATGTTAGGAGCTGGGAAATTCGAAGCCATGTGGCGAGGTCCTTATATTGTTCGATGAGTTTTGGAAAAAGGAGCTTATGAGTTAGTAGATTACGATGGTATCCCTTTGAGTGAACCCAGGAATGGGTTGTACTTGAAGAAGTACTATGCATAAACTCATCTGTGCACGAGTACTTGTATTTTTATGTATCATACTTTTTGTGTGTTACTATAGCTTGCTTTTGTCGTTATCTGGTCTCTACCCTTATGTGACGTTGTGTTTCATTTCCAAATGTCGGAGTCTTCGCTACCCTATATTGGCTTCGCTGATGGCGCTAGCTGTAGTACTCAGAACCTTGCTTCCACTGCATGGGCAATTTACGCCCCTACAAACGAACTTGTCTCCTTACGAGGTGTGTGTCTCGGCCGTGTGACCAACAACATTGCAGAGTATAGCGTCGTTATTGAATTATTGATTGATGCTATCTCGCTCGAAATCTGTCATTTGGTTGTGCGAATCGATTCGCAGCTTGTAGTACTACAGTTAAGTAATGTCTATACTATTCGAAGTCCTACTTTGTTACAGGTGTATTTGCAAATTCGCCTCTTGGAACGTTATTTTGTTTACATTGAATATCAACATATTCCTAGATTTCTAAATACATTAACAGATGCATTGGCTAATTATGTATTAGACAGACATTTGAATCATTTATAAATCATCACATCAATATTCACACAACACATGATAAACCGGTAGAAGCCGTCTATATATATAACAATCAAAAAAGTTTTTTACAAAAAGTTTTGTCCGAAGACCAAAATATCAAAATCTGAAGCTCATAGCTTCTACAAAGTGACGTCATGGATGGCGTTCATGGTAACACACGACTGCCCGGGAAACTCTATGGAGCAGTCGACTCATGGACCCTGACACTCCTACAGTATGAAACTGATCGCGTCGTGGAACCTCTTCAAGAGGCATGTCTGGAATATCTGCGGTTAGGCCTTCTAGATTTTGTTCCACTACTTGATAATCCTCGGCATATTGTGGCACTGCCGCTACCTCTCCTCGCCGCTGAATGGGAGAAGTACCAGGAGGTCGATAAGGTCCAACATCTGTGTCATCAAAAATGAATTTTGTATTTAGTCTTTGGACGAACATATAAAAAACATTTGCATATTATAAAAATTCACAAAAACATTTTAAAAAAGGAAAAAATGTGTCTTTCTTACCAAGTTCCCCCCACTGAGCATCCTCTGGTAGTACCAAGTCCAAATATCCTCGGAAATCCAACCTGGCATAAGCATAATCGTCAACCATAAACATCTGTGGTTGAAGCCAGTCAAAGAAGGTATCATCATACTTGATGATCGGTCTAGCTATGTGTCGGGCCATGAGCTGACACCATATCAACATTCTTGGATCCCTGGGAGCCGGTAAATTCCACTCCACCTGTAGCCTCAGTAATGGAACCCTCTCAAGGAATAAGGACACTAACAAAGATCCGTACCCGAATTGCTTCAGGTTGCCTCATCTACATTTGGTCAACTTCCTTTTTATGCTATGAATCATTGCATCTGCCCAGTTGAAAACCTGAGGTTCAGTACACTCTATCGCATACTGGAAGTAACTCTGTAGCACCATGTGAGGAGCGGAGCTCCCCGCCATCCGAGCTATCGTGAACAAGATAGTATGGAGGGTCAAATCCCGTACCCCCCAAATAGCTACTTTTCCTTTCTTCCTCTCTGCCTCGAGAACACAGTGTATGCAGCAGTACTCACTCATGGGTAGCCTGCCACCTCTGCTACCAGTCAAGCTCACGTAGTGCCCATGCCGTGACAGTCCAGTCAAAAAGTAAATGTCCTCAATATCTAAGGACAGTGTGTGGACCCCCACATGAAATACCTGCTGATCGGGATCCCACATACGCACAAGGTACTCTAATAACCTGACTTGGGCCCTCATGCCCGGGATACAAAAGTACTTCAGAAGGCCACAGTTTCTTAGAGAAGAAATAGTGGGTGGATGATTTCTGGCAATAGCATTGTCTTCTTCGTGCTCCCTTTCACACCATTCAAGAACCATTTTGATGGCCAATTACCTGCATAAGAAGCACAAAAAGAAGATTAGCAACTCTATTTATTAATTGGTTATTTTTTCATTGAGTAAAATTTAAAAAAATTTGTGCTTTGCGGTTCTTGCAGGTGCCCTTTGGGCACAGTGCAAGAACCTCACAGGCTATTGTGGGCTCACCTGCAAGAATGCCCCATTCTCGCAGGTCCCGTGTAGCCCACCTGTGAGAATGGATGAGCGCAAGTAGGGCTCATAAAACCAACTCAAAGATAATTTTTTAACCAATGAAAATGCAAAATTAAACCATGAAAGAGTAGAGGACAAAGAGCCTACCTTACTGTCGCTGACGGCTCGATGAATGGATGCTCATAACTCCCACAATCTGACACCGAACTTCGAGGGTAAAAGAGGGCTTTTGGGCTCAAATAGTGTAAAAGTGAAAATGATATGGTAAAAAGAGTTTTACTCCTTTTTATTTACTTTTACCATGTTATTTGGTTTTTTAATAATTATTTATTTATTAAACCCTAATCCCTAATGCCCTTTTGAGTGTAACTTTTACAGGCGTAACGACTTTGATGGTCATGTACCAGGATGCGGACATAATTTTTCTTTTTCCATCACATGTTTTGATTGTTTTTTACGGTTTTTGTATAAAACCTCGAGCGTGGTCTTTGTCCGTTCTTGTGCTAAAAAATACATGAGAACACGATTGAGCATACTTTTATCACTTTTTCAGGCTCAACAAGGTTATAAGAAAAAGGAACCCCCCTGGAGTCCTCTTTAAGCTCTTTTCAGACTCTCTAAACATGAAAAGATAGTCGAGCGACCTTGCTATTTTCACGCTCGATAAAGTATCTGAAGAAAGCATCTGG
Organism: Picea engelmannii; assembly: GCA_009831015.1. Taxonomy (NCBI): domain Eukaryota; kingdom Viridiplantae; phylum Streptophyta; class Pinopsida; order Pinales; family Pinaceae; genus Picea; species Picea engelmannii. Next base: position 146,443 of record ML800155.1, read on the forward strand.
TGAGCGATAATTTATCTCTTTTTCGGTCTCATCGGACTATTTTACGAAAAAGGAACTGAGAGACTTCTCTTTTAAGTGTTTTTCCAGACTCTATAATCATGAAAAACCTTCGAGTTTTCTATCTCTGGACTCATTAAACAAACATTGACAAACCTGTAATGGGACCGAACCACTCATTCTTAGGGTTCGTTAAACATACTCTGAAGGACTTATCCTAAAGATAAGCTTATATCAATAAGCATATGTTATCCTCCTCAAGCTTGCGTAAAAATAAAGAGGTACTCGCCAGAAATGGTGGGGGAAAATTTGGGAAAGGGATATGTTTTCATCTTCGTATTGATTGGCAGTAAGTGTTGCTCTTGAACATGACACCCCCTATTCATCATTTGAAGCCGGTTTGGGAAATCCATTTGTCTCTCATTCGATTTGCTACAAGGTCATTCCCTGTGTCGTCTTTGAGTCAATGCTGCCAAATCATTGGTCGTGTCATTCATATGTTCAAGGGAAGTCCATCTGAAACCTCTATTGAGTCGGCCATCTGCAGTTGTCCATTCTCTCTGTGTCGGCCTTCCCTGTGTTCAGTTCAATTTGCAGAATTCTCTGTTTGACCTTCAAAATCTGTTACTCATTTTGTGTCATTGATGGGGGATACATCAAGGCCCTCCTGTGACAAGTTTTGTTCCGTCAACTTCAGCTCATTATCTAGAATCAAGACTTAGAAATTCTTTGGTACCTTGGAGCTTGCATGCCTCAATGGCAGGTTTCCTCGCTTTCGACAGTGGGTTTACATCATTGACCCCTGATCAAAATATTCCATCAGATGTTCGACTTCAATTCATTCATTCACACTCGATGGATTGTACTAGAGTACCTTGGGAGTCATTGACATCAATGGTGATTTCCCTTGCACTTGTTAACGGTTTCATCAATGACCGGTAATCAAGTGGTTTCTGCCATGTTCGACTTCAACACATGTAATCACATGGTTAGATTCGTACTTTGGGCGACGAGATTGAAGACCCTGGATATCATCTCTTTGTCCAAGTTGCAATGGAGAATGTATAATCTGTGACACATATATCCACTGTGTATGTCTCGTGGCTATGTCATCTCAATTTGAAATTTTTCGCATAGATCCATAGTGTATTCCTGGTGGCTATGCTATATTTTGATGGCATGGATCCACAGTGTATGATTGGTGGCCATGACCCATGTCTACAATTATCATCCGTCTGTAATCTGAGTATGGGAATGCCTACCTTAGAATTGGTATATATGATATTCTACAGATGTTTGGTTGTTCGCAGGTTTCCGATTAGGTGTGCTACTAGTTTCTGACACACACATGCAGCTTACAAACTCTTTCAGCTGTCACCGATTCCAACCTCATACTTTGGAGGGCATTCTGTTACCCATGATTTTGGTCATCATGATGGTGTATTAATGATGGTGTACTCAGGCTCTTTATAAGAACTTTCTCCTGATAAAAGTTACTTTCATCTCTTCCCAGAAAACTCACTTTTGAAGAAGGTTCGCAGGTTGCTAATATATTAGGGTGCAAGAATGACCCATTCTCGCAGGCTGCCTTAAGCCAAGGTGTGAACTTCTCGCACTGTGCTGAATAGCTAGGGTCTGAACTCATCCTAAAGCATGGAAAAAGATGAATTTTCGATGTTTCTAGAAGGGAATCTTCTAGAATAATGGGTTGGCATTCGAATGGTTATCCTTGTACTGGATTCCATGATATTGTGGGATCATTCTTATCCAACTAACTATCTCATTCTCTCCTATATATTGAGGGAATTCTCATGGAAAAGGTTAAGAGAGATTCATTGGAGAATTGGTGAAAGAATTGTGTGAAGAACTTAGCTTGAACAGCAGCTTGGAGACTCTAGCAAGTCTATCAAGAGGATTTGATCTTCTTCATGCAAGGATTGAGCAAGTGTGTGTGTTGGAGCCAAGAGCCATCAAAAGGAATCTTGCGAAATCAAGGCTATCAGGTTGTAATCTTTACTTTCAATTAATATGATACAGTGGCATGTCCCTTTCCCATAAAGCTATTCTCACTTTATTGTGTAATTCCTTGATCATACACATAAGTTGGCAGTTGAATATATTTTGCTATCTTCACTTTGGTTGGTTTGTGTTGTCTTGGCCTTGACCTCATGAGAGCACCGGAGTGAAGCGAGAGCAACAAAGACCCTAGGAAGCGATACTAAGGTATGTTACTTGTTCCTTCCTACTAGCTAATTCAATGGTCAAAACTTAGGGAAAGAGTCATGTCCTATCTTGTTTTGTTCTAGATCCAGGTGGATCTAGGGAGATCTGTTAGTGTCCGCACCTACCAATTAGTCCGATAACACCTAGAATCTAGGACAGTTACTGGTATTCAATTCAATGGAACTTCATTCGACACTTCAAACGACATCTCATCTGGCACCTCATCCGGTACTTCTATGTTAAGTGCATTTTCACCTCTTATAATGGATAGCTTGCAAATTTAAAGTTTTTTTGACAATCACAGTAGTTAATGAGCAGAGGAAAAATGCTCCATGCTCACTCATTCTTCTTGCATATGACATATAATGTCAAAACCTACAATGAACGGGTTATAGCAAGCATAAAACATTTGTTGTCAAACCTACAATATGCATCTTGTAATGGAAGATAACCAATGAAGAGTGGTCTGTAGAATAACTGATAAAGAGCGGTCTGTTAAGCATGAGTTTAGTAATTTATAGCACACAGGAGTTAAGCATTTTCTTTTTTAAAAAATAACATGACTATCAATGTAATCACCTGTATCATGGTAATAATACAAAAATTCTTGCAAAGACTTATTTCTCTAGGCAATGATCATTTGTCATCTCATGAACCCCTCCCCCACACCTAAGTATTGTGACACCTCACAATCAAAAGTATAGGAAACTAGTCAGTATCCCTCAATAGCTGAAGATTTATAGTATGTCAAGTGTAGAGATAAAATTTCACAGATTGATCTGACGAGACAGTTAGGAGATGGCCCCACCTATAAGATAAGAGATCCTATATATAGATAAGAAGAGGTAGGCAAGAGAGTTTCGAGATAGTCTTAGATTTATTTCCCAATGGCAATTTTATGGAGTTCATTAACCTTAGCTTAACTACACATACTTCATGTCAACTTTGTCCGCAAGTAATGCCATACATCAAGACAAGTTTAGATTTATTAATTTTTTTTTTTCAGATTACCATCCTCGCTAGGTAGAATGCCCCGCTGCCATCAAGCCTGTTCAGTACTCTGGTGGGTTTACCTAGTCATACCACAGGCCGGTACCCACTACCAGCAGACCTGTTTAGTATCCCAGCCGGTTAGCCTCTTAAACCCTCAGAGACTGGCCCTTCATCTTTTAAGATTTTAATATAAGATTGCTTATGCAAGAAGATGGGGGGACAACTCTGAAAACAACTTTTTCTTTCTTTTTTTTTCCTTTTTAATTGGGATGGTATTTATGTTAGAGGATGCCTTTCCATTATATTGTTTAGTGGTTGTCCTGATGTAAGGGGTAATTAAGAGGATGTGGCATATCTAAAGATATGATATAATCAAGCTATTTAGTGTGTAGTGGATGGTACCATTGAGAAAGAACAGAAAGGTATCTCTAGGCTCAACTCACTTTCTTCTTTTGTAATTAATATGATGTTTCCATGACTAACTGCTAATTAGACCTCCTTGTTACTCTTTGATAAAGACGCTTGAATCACTTACTCAGGTTTCTTGGAAAAACTGTACGAGAGACCTCTAGTCTTGATAGTTATTATATCACTTCCTTATATTGTGGTGAAGAGTTTCAAGAGCAACTTCTTAGAATGCCTTAAAAAATGATAATTTTTGCAAAAACATGGCTAATTATAGTAAGTCAATATTCATTTGATGCTTTCACAAAATTCAAGTATAACAATGTTTTGAAGAAATATCCTTGAAACTCTGTACTCCTGGTGAAATAATTACTTATAGAAACCTCTAGAATTACCTTATTAACAAAATTCAAAAACTAATTACATATATACAGTAGGAAATTCAGAAAAAAAATTCAAGAACAAGGGGGAACTTCCCCATCTACTAAGGCCGATGCCTTGTCAGTTGACATGACCTGTAGAAAATCCTCTCTGGAAATGGGCTTATGATAAAATTTAAGTCGGTGTCCATTTCCCACAAAGGAGATTTGTCCATCATCAATTGTTTTAATTTTTACAGCTCCATTGTCATATACGGTGTCTACCTCGTAAGGGCCCAACCAATGGGTGGTAAGATTTCCTTTGAAGGTTTTGAACTGGGAATCAAACAATAGGGCCCAATCACCAGGCTGGAAGTGCTTCTTTTTAATAAACTTGTCATGCCACTTGCTCCTCTGGTTTTGGACTAATATCATCTGTTGGATGGAATCTTGCATGATTTCATCCAACTCATTCAATTGTAGGGCTCGTTACTTTTGAGCCTCATCCAGGTTCAATCCTAATTCTACGACAATGAGGAAGGTCCTTATTTGGAATTCTATAGGTAAAAGTATTTGTTTCCCGTACACTAGCTCATAAGGGGTATGTCCAGTGGTATTCCTCCAGGTGGTCTGATATGCCCACAAAGCCTCTAGGAGCCTATCAGCCCAATCTCGGTGATGTAACTGAATAGTATTGGTCAAGATGGCTTCTAGAACTTTGTTTGTGGATTCTACCTGACCATTGTCTTGAAGGTGGTATGGAGAAGATTTACGTTGTTTAATCCCATATTTCTCTGTCATCTCTTTCATTAGCTTGGAAGTGAATTGAGTGCCTTGGTCGATAACAATTTCATGAGGGACACCGAAGAGGGTAAATATGTATTCATAGATGAATTCTACAATAGACTTCTATGTGGCCCTAAATAGGGCTTTTGCCTTTACCCATTTGGTGACATAGTCCATACAAATCAAAATATAGTTCTTCCTATAGGACATGGGTGAAATTGGTCCTACAAAGTCGAGGGCCCATTTTTCAAAGGGTTCTATCATAACTTGGGCTTGCAAAAGCATTTCATTAGATGACATAGGTCTTCCTATCCTTTGGAAACTATCACAACTTCTCACATACTTGGCAGCATCTTTGAAAATGCTAGGCCAATAGTAACCCGAATGTAACACCTTACATGATGTACATTTGATAGAAAAATGGCCACCACATGGTCCATCATGACAACTTCGTAGTATATCAGGTACCTCGTCCTCTCTAACACATCTACAAATAATCAAATTAGGACCTGTGCGAAAAAGATCATGACCAACCCAAGAGTAATTAGCACTTTGTGTAATAATTTTCCGCTTTTCATGAGGTGACAAATGAGAAGGTAACTTCCTAGTGGATAGATAGTTTGCCATATCTGCAAACCATGGGGTATTGACAGAAAGGGAAAAGATATGCTCATCTGGGAAACTATCATCTATAGGTATATCATCATCCTCATTATTTATGCAGGAAGGAAAGTCAGCTACTACATTATCCTTTCCAGGTCGGTCAAGCATAGTGATATTAAATTCTTGCAATAACAAGAGCCACCTAGTCACTCGGCCATTAGTTATAGGTTTTTTCATGAGGAATCTAATGGCGGAGTGATTGGTATGTAAAAATAATTCATAACTTGTAATGTAATGACGAAACTTGTTAATAGCATGAACAACTGCCAAGAATTCCTTCCCGGTGACTGTGTAGTTTAACTCGGCAAGGGACAAGTTCTTTCTTACAAAATAAATGGCATAGGACTGTTGGTCCTCTTTCTGCCCTAATACCCCTCCTATTGCAGTGTCGAAGGCATCGATGGATATATGAAATGGGAGAGTTCAATTGGGCCCTCTAAGAACTGGTGCCACAGACAGCTTGGCTTTCAGAGTTTCAAAGGCAATTTGACATTGCTCAGTCTAAACAAAATCAACATCTTTTATCAATAATCCAAACATAGGTACAACAATCTTTGTAAAATTTTCAATAAACTGTCGGTAATATCCGTCATGTCCGAGAAATATTCTCACCTCTTTCTGAGTCTTGGGGGGTGGAAGTCTAACAATGACCTCAATATTTGTAGGATCGACTTTTATCCCTTCAGATGAAACATGATGTCCTAGAACCACTCCTTCAATTAACAACATTTTTCATTTTTCATGACTTAAAGATAGGTTCATTTCCTGGCATTTGATGAGGAATTTTTCTAAGTTGTCTAAGGCTTCCTGATAAGTGTTGCCATAGACTATGAAGTCATCCATGTAGACCTCCACACAATCATGAATAAGATCTACAAATATCCTTAATACTGCTTGTTGAAAAGTGGCAATAGCATTACACAATCTAAATGGTAAGACCCTATAGGCATAGGTGCCCCAAGGACAAGTAAAGGTAGTCTTGTCCTAGTCCTTGGGTGCTATAAGAATCTGATTGTACCCACTGTACCCATCTAGAAAGGAGAAATATTTCTTTCCAGACAAGGTATCTAGAACTTGTTCAATGAAAGGGAGAGGAAAGTAGTCTTTCATAATGGCTTTGTTGAGTTCCTGGAAATCAACACAAATTCTCCATTTCCTGGTCACTTTCTTTGGAACCACTACAAGTGGGGATACCCACTTACTGTCAGAGATGGGATAGATAAATCCGACATTTAACAACTTTTGGATTTCCTCCTTGACTATGTCTTTGAGTGCTAGGTTCATCCTTCTCTGGGGTTGCCTAACATGTGTCACTTCCCCCTAGGTATATATGTGATGGATGCATGTGTCAGGGTGTATACCCTTCATGTCAATGTATTCCTAGGTAAATGCTCCTGATTGTTCTTTAAGGATATCTACTAATTGTTTATGTTGGTCTATATCTAGCCTGGAGTTTATATGTAAAAATTTCCCTGGACTAATCTTGTAGGGAATAGTATAAGACATGGCAGACTCATCTATTTTGAAAATAAAATATGTCGAAGACAAAATGGATCCAATTGTTCTTGAAATTATTCCCCAAACATGTACTCAAATTGGGGAAAATACTGTGGAAAATCCACACATGTGATAGCTGAAATGAACTGGTTTAGCACATTTTCTGGTGTATGCTCATGAAGTGCCCTTGTATGGTCACTTGGAAATACGGGTTCTTCCCAGTATTCATTCTCATATGGACATTCAAGCCACCATAGATTCTCCATAATAGGTTGAGCTGGAGGGTAAATGGTGAGCTTCTGGATAGAGAGACCATTTGAGATGGTCATTTCTCCTTCTCTATAGCCAATAAATGCATTGGTTGTGGCTAGCCAAGGTCTTCCCAAAATAACGGGATGGCCTTTGGAAAGATCCTTTGAATGAATGACAGGAAAGTCTACAGGGTACTCCCATGAGGCTAAAGTAACCATGATATCATCTAAAATTCCTTCAGGTATAACCCTAGTTTTATCTGCAAATTCCAAAATGGTTGGGGTAGGCCGAAGAAGAGGTTGTAACTGTAATTGTTCCAAGGTAGTAACGGTCATAAGATTGATGGTTTCCCCTAGGTCTATGAGAGTGTTTCCAATGGAGACCCCATTAATGGTTATGGTCACTACGGGGTTTCCTAGATTCCCATATTTTGCTAGCTTTGGCTGCTCTGATATGTACTCAGAGAGTCCTCCTACCAAATGTAGTCTAGGAGGGTCCTTTTGCTTCCTACCTGGATTCTTAATACACAATTCTTTGACTACCTTACTATAGATTAGAATGTCTTTAATGGATTGAAGCAGGGGAATTTTGACACAAATATTTTTCAATTCATTCAAAATGTCAAATTCCGGTCGGGTGGTACGTTTCTCGATTACAAATCGGTCTGGATAAGGAGGGACCTTCGTAATTGGTGAAGGTTCATTCTGGGGAAGCTTAGGTTCTTGATTCTTCGAGATAATAACATCTTCCCACCTAATGTCATCCGTGGGTTGTTTGGTGATTTCTTCTTCTTCTTCTTTCTGGATGACTACTGAAGGTCTCTGCCTATCTAGAACTTTTCCCGATCTTAATTAAATTTCCTGTAATGGAACATGATTAATAACATATGTCGAGAAAACCTTCATATCAACATTGTTAAGAGGTTGAGGGGGCTTATTATTGGGGTTTGTCACTGGTTGTGCCAGTAATTGTGTCAGTCTCGGGGAGCTTGTATTTTGAAATTGTAGCGGTTATTGTTGTGGAATAGTAGGTAAAGCTGGTGGAACAAAACCTGGCAAATATTTCGGAGTGTTCGGTGGGAAATGAGGATAATGATGGCTGGACATATGGATAGGTAGATCTTGAGGGTTTCCTTGGTTGTGTCCTCCCCTCCATCCTTGAATCCAAGGATGTTTGTACTGAGTAGACCAGTTTTTCCAACCTGGTGAGTTTCACTTTTGTTGTTGATAATAGGGTGGAACTTGAGACTGTATATCTGGGTATGTGGGTTGATTCCTAGGCTGCCATGGCATCCTAGGTGCATAGGAAGATTCCCCAAGATCTCCACTCCTATAGATGGATAATAAACCGGGAAAGGATGGAAATTTATCAGTTAAATGGTCTTCTGTGAAGAAGCCACAAACTGAAATGTTATCTAATGGGCATTCCCTTGAGGAATGCTTCCTCCTGCACCCTGGCAATATATGCTCATTGCTGCATTTTCCTCCTCCTGTTTCTTTTTTGTTTTAAGGGTGTCCAACTGGGAAACTATTGTGTTTAGGAAGTATCTATTGAAGTTTTCTAGAAGGTTCCCTATCTCCTCTCTTGAAATACCACCTAAACTAACTGTTTTTAAGTTTCTATTGTAAGGGTCCCGAACATTCTTTCCTATTTTGGCTCTACTCCTTGAGTAGTTTTTACACATTTCACATATTTTAGAAAATGGTTTATGAGAGATGTCACCTTATGCCATCAGGTTAAGCATCTCTAAATATTCTTTTGAAATTCCCTTAAGGAAAAGAGCCCTAATTTCATCCTCTGGGAGGTCATAGTATTTGGACTTCTGGGAGTTATAACCAAATATTCCCATATAATCTTCGAGGGTCTCGTCTTCTAATTGTTGGATTTTAAAAATGTCATTACGAGACTCTTTGGTCTTGCAGTAGTCTTGGTACTTCTTGAGAAATATGTCTTTCATGGATTCCCAAGACCTAATACTGGATTCTCCCAACCCCATGAACCATCTTAGTGCAGAGTCCTTGAGGGTGGTAGGAAAGAGTTTTAATTTCTTGGCATCTTGTATGTAGTTGTAGCTCCTACACAAGATGTTAAATTCAAATAGGAAAGTGTCTAGGTCTTCACTCTTTTTACCATAAAAGGTAGGCAGTGCTGAGAGAGGAATATTATTCATGTTGACATTTGGAGTGGTGTCTAAAATCGGAAACCCGAAGGTATTCTCGGTTTGGTTTATAGTTTCTTATTCCTCCCCATGTCTTACATTGTTATGGTCCTCCCGATCATCCATATTGTCTTGGTTTCCAAAAAAAGAGTACCTAAGTGGTTTTATCTTTGAAGAGAATAAGGTTTCCCTTTGATGAAAAGGTCTTCCTACTGATTGGATGTCTGGGACTCTACTTGAGCTAGTTGAGATTATTGGTGCCAAAGTTTCTTTGTCAATTTGAGAGATAATTACATTGGCTGAACTACCAAACAAAAGATTCACCTGTCTATGATATCTTTAAAATTAGGGTCCCCTGGTGGTGGTGTAAAAGCAAAGGTTGTATTGTTTGGTTCTGTGGAGGACTCGAGTGGTCTTGCCTCCTTTCCTAATATGATTGATGCTTCAATTTATTGTTCTATAGTTCTCCATGTTTTAATCTTTTCAGAGACTATTTTAGCTCTCTGAGTTGAGCCAACTCCTATTTTTCGGTATCAGTCTGTAGATTTTATAAGCAGAACGTTCCTTCCCCCAAAGAGATAGGAAGGAAACTTGTTTTAAAGGTGCGATTTATATTTAATGTATCTACCTTGTGGGTCTCTATGCCTATTCATGAAAGAAAGCAAAAACAAAAGAAAAAGCTACCATTTGGTTTCTAGCTCTATTCATGAAAGAAAAAAAAAAGAAAAAGGAACAACTACCATTGGGTTTGGGGGAACCTACTATAGCAGATGCACAGGTTCTTACCCCTTGTCTTAAAGTTCCCCCACCACCAAACTAATGCTAAGGTCTAGAAATGATCTAATTCCTAACTACTTCTTACCTTGAGACAACTCCCCGGCAACAACGCCAAAAATGATGGGTGTTATATATACACTAAAAACCCTCAATTAAATTGTCAACCCGAGGTAAGTAAACTTAGAGTTGTAGAAAAATATATGCCAAAGGTGGAAGGGATGGTAGGAGTTTAGTCTAACTAAGGAAGGTAACTATATAAGGCTAATCTACTCAAGCAAAGCTATCTAATGAGAAAACCTTACTAAGCAAATTGAAACTGGGTAACCTAAGTACTTTTGGGCCAAGGATCAATGGATAGTTCCTAAGAAAGAAAGTAAAACCCTATGTAAAGCAAAGTAGTTCAACAATAAGAAATAAGCAACTATCTAAGCATATCGATAAGCAAATGACAAAAGCAAACTGTTTTAACTTGCCAACCTACATTCAATGAGTAACTACCCTATGAAAGCAAATAAATAAACAAGCAAGCAAAGACACCTAACTAACCTACTAAAGAAAATAAACAAGTAAGAAAAGACACCTAACTAACCTACTAAAGCAAAAGACATGTAAGGCAAAGGCACCTAACTAACCTACTAAAGAAAAAGACAAGTAAGAAAAGGCAACTAACTAATGCTAGCAATCAAAGTAAAACTTCTCATTGAACAACTACCTAGCCTAAGAGGCAAGTGAACTAAATGCTTGATGCAAAACTATTTCTAATACATGAAAGGAAATATAAGAGGCAACTGGACTAAATGCTTAATGCAAAACTATTTCTAATGCATGAAAGGAAATCTATTTTATTGAAAGCAAGAAAGGCTACCACTAATTCTTAATCTATAATAAGAAAACTACTATATATTCTATCAAAGTAAAGTCTATCTACCCTACAACAACAATAAAACTTTATTCTAATCTATGAAAGAAAGAAACTATCTTTAATCTATGAAACACTCAAATATAATGTTGGTGGTTGTGTGAATGTCTTTGGTGTCGAATGATATCTTGGTGGCACTTGAAAACAAAGGACAATTCCAATGGTATAAGCTCAACACTAATCTCAATGGAAAAATGAAAGGTATGGATTAAACAATCCAATAAGAGTTTAGCCATGACAAAAATAATGTTAAATACCCTGCATATTCATGTATGAACCATCAACAACATAACGACATCATCATTATTCATGCATATTCATGTATGAACCATTAACTAAGAAACATAATTGCATTTTAATCTATGAAAGGAAATTGCGTAAAATAAAACTATGCTATGTCTACTCTAACCATTCAAACTGCAATAAGGAAATAATTAAAAACAGAAATTAAACTATGATATTAAAAAGTAAATTAAAAATCTATATTAACCAACAACTAATTAAATGAAATCTATATAAAACTGAAGTAAGAAAACTATAACTAAAAACTGGGACTAATTCTATCCATCCATAAAATCCTTGTCGAAGAAAACCCAAATCAAACTCTGTTCTATTCTAATTAAACTTTGTTTTAAACTTTTAACGATAAAATCATAAATCAAGCATAATCTAACATCTAAATGCACATGGGGTTAGTATAGAGACTTGCAAGTCTATTCCTAATCTACAAAATCAATGCATGCTAATACATATCATCATCCTAACCTGCAAAGAGAATCAAAAAACAATTAAGCTACAACAAACTAGTTAGCACAAGAAAAATATGCATGTACAGAAAATAAAAGAGAGCAATTAAATTAGGAAATGCACAAACAAACATGAAAATAGTTACCAAACTGTTGGTGGGCCCCCCAGCAAGTCGTGGTCACTCTCTAAAAGCACACCACGAGCTTAACAAGATGAATTCACCATTAAAACTTGAAAACGCAGTTCTGGCATAATTTTGGCAATGTAAAATATCAAAACAGAGTAAAAACGTATTTGTCCCTATCACACTGATGTATCTGATGATTAACTTATGTATGATCATCCTAGTGGTATTTATAAGCTTACAAAGCCAAGTGGTCGACCACAGGAGGGTTGAACCACTTCTAATTTTAGAAAATTACAATAAATGATGCCCTAACTGATAAAATGAAGTGAGCCAATAATCGCCCTCTTTGAACAACTGAAACTGAGTTGTCTAGAGCTTAGTAGCTGGAGGGAGCAAGGACAAACAAAACCCAGGTGCACAGTTTTCCCATCACTGGTCGCCAATACCTTAACTGCCAAGTCACCCTGTGCTTTTGTGCAATATGTAGTGCTGGATAGAGTGCCAGGTCGAGTGTTGGAATGAGTGTCGGATCAAGTGCCGGAACTAGAAACGTAGTGTGTTTTTTCCCTGTAACACCAAAAAAACGTGAATTAGCTCTTGGAAATCATAAAACATGATGAATTATACTTGATTCAATCATTAAAGATGAATTACACGTACCTTATGGCGATCATACCGTTTTATCATAAAATTATTCAAAAATCTCCTTTAAAAGATGAAAAACGTATATTTACATGTTGCAAAAGTGTATAATATTCGTCATAAAAATGATCATATCTCAGGCCCAACAAAACCCAACATGGATTCAACACTCAAACAGATAAGAGGGGTGATATTTATTGATGAACCAGAGGTTGAACTTATGACAGAATATCAACAACATAAAAAACACACAGTTAAGGAACCATTGTCATGTTATCATGTGCAAGAGGAAGCACCAGATGAAGATGACCCGCGCAAAATTCATGTTACAGAATTTGAAGGTGAAAGAGAGGTGGAAGGTCCATATCTTGAATCAAAATTTTTTGTTGTGCCAATCAAAGTGAAGAAAGTCAACATTGGGACAATTGATAATCCCAAAATGGCTAACATTAGAGACTACTGAGATGAACAAATAGTAGAAATAATGACATAGTTATTGTGCGAATACAGTGATCTGTTCCCAACGACCTTTACAAAGATGAAAGGCATAGCAGGAGAACTAGGAGAGATGAAGATACTTCTCAAACCTGAGGCCAGGTCTGTCAGAAAAATACCTTATATATTAAATCCAATATATAAACAGAAGGTTAAAGAAGAAATTGACAGAATGTTGGAAGCTGATATTATAGAACCAATGGAGGAATCTAAATGGATCAACCCCATGGTAGTCCAAGAGAAGAAACAATGGGGGATTAGGATTTGTGTAGACCTAAGAAAATGGAATGATGTATGCATACATGACCCTTTTCCTACACCTTTTACAGATGAAGTCTTAGAGAATGTGGGAGGAAAGGAAGCATATTCCTTTACAAATGGATTCTCAGGCTATTATCAGATCAAGATAACTCTAAAAGACAAGTACAATACCACTTTTTCCACAAAATGGGGATCCTATCAGTAGATAGTCATTCCTTTTGAGCTAAAGAATGCACCAACCATATTCTCAAGGGTAGTCATAGTTGCATTCAAGGAGTTCATACATCAGTTTTTAGAAGTGTATCTAGATGATTGGACTATGTATATTGTCCTAAAGGACCATGTATAAGTTCTAAGGCTAATGTTGGAAATATGAAGGTAGTGTTAGATATCATTGAATATCAAGAAGTGCATTTTTGGGACACCATTTGGAATACTATTGGGCCATATAGTGGGAAAACAAGGCTTGCTAGTATATCCTGCCAAGATTGTAGTTATTGTCAATTTACCACCACCTAAATGAGTGTGCCAGTTGAGAGAAACATTGGGACATACAAGTTACTACAAAAAATTTATAAAAGGGTATGCACAAATTACTACACCAATGGAAAAACTGCTAAAGAAGGATATCAAATTTTAGTGGAATGAGGAATTTTAGCAAGGTTTGGATACCCTAAAGGAAAATATGGTCACAACACATATACTAGTATTCCCATATTGGGAAAAGACTTTTCATTTGCATGTATATGCCTCAGATATAGCACTGGGAGAAATTCTAGAATAGCCAAGAGTAGGGGATTTGGACCATACTATAGCATTTGTAGGTAGACAACTGTCAAAATCATAGCATAACTGCAATACTACAGAAAGAGAAGGCCTAGCTATGGTCTATGCAGTTCCTAAATTCAGAGATTAATTATTGGGAAAACACTTTAAGATGTTTACAGATCACTCATCCCTCAAATACCTAGCCAACAAGCCAGTGTTGGGAGCGAGGATCTGTAGATGGATACTTCTATTTCAGGAATTTGATTTTGAAGTAATAGTCAAACCAGGAAAGATGAATGCAGGACCTGATAACCTGTCAATGGTAAGAAATGGAGAACAACCTACCAACTTGGAATACAACTTCCCTAATGCACATTTATTTTTAGTCCAAGTCGTCGATGAATATTTTGCTGACGTTATTTAATACTTGAGTACATGGATTGTGCCACAAGAGTTTAATACTACGCAGAAGAAAAATCTGGTAGTCATAGTTGCAGACTATCAATTGATTGCAGGACACTTACACAAAATGGGCATAGACAACATTTTGAGAAGATGTGTACTATAACATGAACGACTTAGAATTCTAGAAGAAGATCATGAGGGAATAGCTGGAGGACATTATGTCGGAAAATATACCATGCAGAAGGTATTGCGCATAGGACTATGGTGTCCAAAAATCCACAGAGATGCTAAGGAATATCAACAGAAATGTGATTTCTGTCAGAGGGTTGGTAAACCTAACATAAGGGATGAGATACCCCTAAGACCACAAGTAACCTTGCAAGTATTTGAAAAATGGGAAATAGACTTTGTAGGACCAATTAACCCACCAGCAAAGAGGTCAGGAGAAAGGTATATCATTACTACAACATAATACTTAACAATATGGGAAGAAGTAGCACCAGTCAAAGACTACAGCACAGAGACAACAACACACTTCTTGTTTGAGAAAGTAATCACTATATTTGGCTGTCCAAGGATTTTGATGAGTGACCAAGGAACTCATTTTATCAACAATACTATCAAGGCAATGACTGAGGAGTTTGAAGTCTATCATTAGAAGAGTACACCATATGATCCTCAAGCAAATGGAACAGTAGAAGCCTTCAATAAGATCCTGGAGAATGTTGTGACAAAGATCTACAATGAAAACAGGGATGATTGGGATTTGAAGATACTAGTAGTACTATGGGAATACCAGAATACATGTAAGAAGAGGATAGGACAAACACCATTTAGGTTGGTGTATGGGAAAGCAGTAGTGGTACCATTGAAATTCTTGGTACCCAGTCTGCGTATAGCAACAATCACCAACATCATGATATAAATAGGTGCAGTAAAGGAAAGATTAAATCAACTACTGGAGATGGAAGAGGATAGGATTATGGCAGGATTTCATCAAGAAGTACAAAAAGAAAGAGACAAATCTTGGCATGACATACATATAAAGCGAAAGCGTTTCAAGGAACGAGACCTAGTCTTTCTTTATGACAGTAAATGTTTTCAGCATCTAGGTAAATTTAGAATGCATTGGTGTTGTTGGGAAAAATACCCTACAGACTAGCAAACTAGGGTCAGACTTGCATGCAGATTTTGACCGTAAAGAAATGACTTTTCAATCTACCACCCCAAAACTTGAACCCCTCTTTCACAATACATGCATGGAAAGGAACTACTAACCTTTTTACCGATGTTTGGTGTAGATCCTCCGTTGCGCTTTGCCCGCTTGCTTGCGCTGCTCCTTCCAAAGTTAACCTGCGATCAAGACAAACCACTACGCATGCATGCTACTTTTCTACTTGAGGGTTATAAATTAAGCATAAATTACACAAACCATAGATAACTCATGCAGTGGGATGGGAAAAGTATTATTTTATTATTTTCAAAATGAATCAACTTACAATCAAAGTCGAGACCGGCCACCGCTCCTTGATCCTGATCCTGGGCTCCTCCTCTTCTTTTGTCCTCCAAATGCTTTGCATTAATTCTCCTTAGGCTTGAGGAAAGGATAAAGGGTTGGGACAATGGATTCGACAAATGGGCAGAGTTTCTTCGCTATAATTTTCCTCCTCCAAATAGTACCCCTACCCCTTCTTTTATAGGCTAGAAGGAGCTAGGGTTTTGGCCGAGAGGGTTTTGGACGAACTCTCGGCCATGCATGGCCGAGAGTTTCAGTTAACTGACCCATAGCTTTTTGTCCCATCAACAACTTTTCTATTTTTGTGTTTTGTTAGGTACACGCGGGCTGTAGTGGGCTTGCTAGCATGTACACGCGTGCAGTAATGGGTTAGGGCGCGTGGGACTTGACCCAAGAGGATTTTCAAGAGTTTGTTCAGCATAGTTTTGGCAAGGAAGGGATATGAGTTGGCCTGATGCCAGGTAAGCATGTGTGGTGCAATTTAGGGTTATAACAGATGCCCCCTAATGTGTGAGGTCAGAAGAGCATCTGATGGCCTAAATACATTACCAATCTTTTACCAATTTGTACTGATATGCTGAATGAGTGAGCCCAAGAACCAGGAACCAGGAAGTGTTGTCTGCAAAATAACAAATGTCTCACCGAGGCGGCCATACCCATGCTTGGGATAAAATAGAACCATGGCTACCAATCAAATACACTGTAGATCCATGTCAAATAATTATAAAGAGTAGCCGTGAATAATACACAGCGGAGCTACATCTCGAAATCAGAAAGATATATATATATAGAGTATCCATCTCCCAGAAGCTGATTCGGCCTGATGGCTGCACTTTAGAGCTTGAGAAACAACTTCAAATTCTTCTAAAACTCGGGTAGGAGTGTAATATGAGTGTACGACTGCACTACCCAGAGGTCTTCGATAGCTCGTTGGTTATGGACTTGATAATCTTGATGATCGGACTGAAGGCTTCAGTGATTTCGAACAAGGACTTGATTGGACGTCCAGGATGGTTGGGTATGCAGACAAGAGACATATTGCAGAGGGGCCGACTCAGGCTGAGTGACAAACTTCCCTTGGACAATAGCACGACAAGTGATAAGACTCAGGCAGCATATATGTTAATCATAAGTCTATGAAGCAGGAGGCAACGCAAACTCTCCATATGTTTGGAAGAGTAACCAAACGGTGGAGGACACAACTC
>ML800155.1:176741-197628 GCA_009831015.1 Picea engelmannii
TACATGAACTTATCATTCAGTGATAGATCTGTTTTCAAGCTAATGTCAATAGAGTAGGAAGTGGTCGTACCTTGTTTTGTCCGCAGACCTCAGCGAGGAGCAAAGGATTGGAGCGCAACTCGGAGCGTGCAGGGACAAACGTCGGTTAAGAGGTACTTTTGTTACTCTCCCTTCTCATGCATTAGGCTTATATAGATTCGAAAGAAATTCAGTGTCCATGATAAGCACTTTTTTGTCTAGGGTTAAGGTCAAGCCTTAGAGGTCGATCTACTTGTCCACAGGCAGATTTTCCTACAACAAAAGGAATAAAATTATACCTGAGGATACTCTTCTAAAGAATGGGAATTCAATAGAGTATTCCTTTGTTCATACAGTTGACCGTCCGGATCGAAAAAGGGTTAAACTACCGCCAGACAGACGTGACTTCAAATTTCAGTTTAACGAGCGTGAAAGGTCACAAGATCACTCGGCAATCTTTTCATTTTTAGAGGGTCTGAAAAGGGCTTAAAAGGAGACCCGTTATGTTTTGGGAGTCCGGAGGTTAAGACAAAGAGTGAAAAAGACCCATGCAAATGAGGCTCAAACTTGTATTCAAGAAAGACTATAGGGACTCCCAAGCCTACAGTGTTGTTAGAAACGACATGGACACCATAATGCAACCAGGACCTACCTAGGGCATCCATGTTTTGGTAAGCTCTACCACCAAGTCGCGACACTTCTAGAGCAGATATGATGGTTCTGTGTCACAACTGGGTGGGATCAATCCTATAGCATAATAAAAAGGCAACGAGATGCAAAAGTTGGGGTGATATCCTAACCTATATGCTCAAGTTGATTTTTGAAAAAAAAAAAAATTATGGACCGTCAATATATTTTTTTATTTTTATTTTTAGAAACTCAAAAAAAAGTGTCCCAATACCTGATCAAATCCATCCCATATAACTCCTAGATCACTCTAAATGGTTTTTGGTATAAAGAAACTGATAAGGGGGGCCAAAAAAGTGAAAAAAAGAGGCCAAAAAGTCTATAAATAGAAGCTGGCAGCTCATTATCACCATTGCTGATTTGAAAATTGACTCTGGAGACAAAAGACCCCCTTTGCCAAAGATCGTGATTCCAGGAGCTACAGTGGACGAAATGGACTTCTGCTTGGACCAAGTAAGTACAAACTCCCTTATCTAGCTATTCAATACTTCCATTTTAGCATTTAACTTATTTTTTGGGTGGGCATCGACCTCAAAAAGGTCGGCCTTAGGTACACGCGGGCTATCCAGAGATAGCCCGCGGGTACACGCTTGCAGAGAAAATTCTGCACGCATGTACACGTGACTGTCACCTCTATATCCCGCGTGTACCCCTTCCTATTGCTGAAAAAATCAAATGGGAATAAGTATTGACCCTCCTTTACCTTGTTGTGTTGGCAGGATGTATGTCCAATGGAGGGAAAGGGAGCATGAGGCCTCCAATGAGTTAGTTGTTGCAGATCCGAATGTTGTGGCTGCATTGATGCAGTGCGGTTTGTTAAAATTATTTTTATGTCCGTTCATGCGCGCGCAACCAAGGCTACTGAATGCCTTGATTGATTACTGGCACCCTGACGCAAAGGCGTTTATGCTAGAGGGGAAATCCTTGGTGCCCACCACCGAGGATATTTACTTTCTGACTGGCCTCTCAAGGAGAGGGGAACCAGTCAACTTTCAGACGTTTCCTGCGGGGCCGAGCAAGGTCTCGGAGCTGATAGCTGAGTACTGTGAGGCTGGGACCAATTGTAGAGGTTCTTCAGTACCTATTAGCAAGATTACCAACCTCACACTACAGACTATCTTATTGCTTATTGGGCGAATTACCGGCTCAGCAGTTGTGCATCAGGCTTCGTGCACACAGATGAACTGTGTTATCCAGTGCATGAATGCACAAATTTTTGATTGGAGTACCACACTGCTGGAGTGTATGAAGAGGCAATTGATAGATTGCCGACAGCAGACATAGAGGAACTTCGGGTTCGGGACTATCTTTTGTTCGTTCTTTTTCGAGAGAGTTATGTGCTTCAGTCCTTGGCTTGCAGTACAAGGACATCTGGCCACTTTCCCCGCAGTATGCAGATGGGCAGTGTTACTACTGCGACAGGGTGGTGGAAGGACCATGGAGGCCTTCGATGACGACTTTTTTTCTTGGCTGTCACAACAGATCCCTGCTATCAAGGATTACCCATATGCGGGGATCGACTTTTCAAGAGATCCAGAGATACCCGTGCCTCCTGGTGAGGAGCGAAGGGAGATGGGTAAGTCTCCACCTGTATAGTTTTTTTGTTTGCATATGTAATTTTTATGTCTTTTTGTTATATATATCATTTTTTGTATGCCAGAGTATTTGGTGGGTAAACGTGTATTGTATGCAGATGTGGGACCCATGCGACCTGCCGACTATGCACGGAACAGGTGTCGCCCACGGCCGGAAGCCGTAGTTGTCGCTGCTGGGGGAGCAGCAGTAGTAGGGAACCTTCCAGCAGGAGAGGCCGAGAGGGTCCTTAGGCGAATTGAGCGGAACTTTACTGCACTCACTCGCACAGTCCCGATGGCAGAGATAGAGGACATGTCGCCATCCATGTAGACTCATGTTGTGGGGGCACCTTGGACATGGGTCCGATTGTTTAGGCGTTTAGCCCGCACTGTAGATGATTATAACAGCGCCCATAGGCCCTGGACAGACTTTAGAATTTTTACGTGCCACGAGCACCTTGTTGTATATATTTTTTGAGGGCATAAGCCCAGTGACTCGCTACTGTTCTCACTTTTGAGGCGCTTGCATCCATCTATGTACTCTGATCATTTTATGATGTTTATATATGGTTTTTATCTCTTTTCGTGTCTTATGGATTATGTGTGAAAAAATGTATTTACATGTTTATGTCCATGATCTTTTTATATGTGGGCAAGATGCCAATCTAAAATGTGATTAGCTAGAGTATCTGTGATTTGGTTTAATCTCCTAGGAACATGAAAATATGTAATATAATCAAAGTTGCGTTCTAAGAGATGTACCCTAAGGAATCGTCGGTGTAAATTTGGATCATGAACTCGGTATATTCTGTTTAGCTGCGACACAACCAGTTGAGCATCTAGATAGACCCAGAGATGAGAGATACCCAATGACAATGCGTCACGAAGCAACTCAATAACTGCACTATACTCAACAACATTATTTGTAGTGTCACCTAAGCATATACCTCTGGAAGATAACAACTGACCCTGTGGTGTAAAGATTACCCAAGCTGCGGAGGCAAGCCTCCGCGTGTGTCAACTAGCACCGTCCGCATACCCAATGAACACCTCGGACTCACTTGACATCTACCATATTGACGAAAGATAACATCAATGACATGTCCATAACACTTTTTAAAAGAAATGTAAAAAAGTAATACTACAAAGACTATAAATATGTTACAAAAAGTTACCCACAGTGACCTTTCTATGAGTAATACTTCTTGAGGTAGAGCCCATTTCTAGGCTCCACCAAACCATTCCCTTCAAAATCGACCAAACGATAAGCGCCTTTTTTTAATACCTCTTTGATAATGAAGGGTCCGAACCACATGGGTTTAAACTTTCCTTCCCCCAGGGGGTCCTTGTCCAACATCCGAGGACAAACGGACCTATCATATTGACACTTGACCTTATGTTTATGAGCCTCGTTGGCAGGGCCACATCGCGACGTTGTTCATCAAGCTGCTCAAGGTGTACTAACCATTCTTCAAGTGGAGAAGTGTCTGGAAATAATTGTACTGCCAATTTCAGAGATGGGATTTGACATTCGATGGGCAAGACTGCCTCCAGCCCGTAAACGAGTTGGAAAGGTGAGAAACCAGTTGCGGTCTTAACTGATGTTCGGTAAGCCCATAATGCCGAGTATAACATCAAATGCCAGTTTGACTTGGCTGAGTTGATAGTTCGCTATAGAATCATCTTAAGAGTTTTGTTTACAACTTCCACCTACCCATTGGCTTGGGGGTAGTAAGGTGATGAATGTTCCTGCCATAACCCAAGCTTTGATGTTAATTCGTACATCATTTGATTCTAAAAGTGACTTCCATGGTCAGTGACAATCTCTCTTGGGACGTCGAACCTTGCTATAATTTGGTTGGATAAGAAGAGAGTTGTGGTCTCTCCATCATCTTTAAACGTTGGCATAGCTTCGACCCACTTAGTGAAGTAATCGATAGCTACAATGATATAGCGGTGCCCCCTTGCTGACGGGGGGTTGCATGTAGTGTAATCAATCCCCCACTTAGTGAAGGGACCAACTGTGATGACAGGAAACATGGGAGCTGGATGTGCCCTCATCTTTCGAGAGAAGATTTGGCACGGATGGCACTTCTTGACTGACTCGATGCAATCTTTAATAAGTGTGGGCCAGAAGTAACCTGCTCGTAAAATCTTTTGGGTTGTTGCCAACCCAGATAAATGGCTGCCACAAGCTCTAGTATGACAATCGTTGAGCACTATGATGGCCTCCTCATGAGTGAGACATCGACGCAAGATGCAGTCTACACCTCTCCAATACAACGTATCATCGAGTATGAGATAGTTCTTAGCCTGATGGCATATCCGCCGACGCTCATGATGAGAAGCAGAGGTGGGGCACTTCAAAGTTTGGAGATAGATAAGTATATCTCTGTACCAGGGGTCTGAAGAGTGGATTAAAAACATATCCCCCCGGATAGGCGATTCCTCAGGCACAACGTCACCTGACTCAACCGGAAGCTCCGAAATAAGTTCTGCGAAGACCAATGACTTCTTGGACTTT
This sequence comes from Picea engelmannii, assembly GCA_009831015.1. NCBI lineage: Eukaryota > Viridiplantae > Streptophyta > Pinopsida > Pinales > Pinaceae > Picea > Picea engelmannii. The sequence goes on from ML800155.1 coordinate 181,545, forward strand.
GCTGAAACGAAGTCTAAGTCAAATTCTTGGAGGATGACCATCCATCTACTGATTTTTCTGCCTATAACTCGTCGTGTCAACATGTACTGGAATGGATTCATGACAGCAATGACGGTGGTCTTGCGAAATAGAACATAGTGACGGAACCGTTGAACAGCATGAACTGCTGCCAACGCAAGTTTTTCGAGATGGGAATAATTAAGTTCTGGTCCTACGAGGCCTCGGCTCAGGTAATAGATCATGTATTCTGAAACGAATCATCTTCCTGGACTAAAACCATGCCTATAGTTGACTCTGCGGCAGCCAAATATAAGAAGAAATCTTTGTTATAATTAGGTGGTCGTAGCAGAGGTGCGGTTGTGAGGGCGTGTTTTAATGCGTGGAAAGAGCGTTGAGCAGCTTCGTCCCAGAAAAAGGGAACATCTTTCTTAAGTAAACGCATAAATCCCTTGGTGATTTCGGCATAGTTGGCGATGAAGTGTCGTAAGAAGTTCGCCTTGCCTTGAAGACTTTGAAGTTGTAAGATTGTGCGTGGGGGGGGCAACTGGATTATTGCCTCCACCTTAAGAGGATCCACCATGATCCCTGTTGTTGATATGATGAAACCTAACAAACATCCTGACGTAATGCAAAAGATGCACTTGTTGGGATTCAAGCGAATCTTGAAGTAGTGACAGCGTTCGAAGATTAGTCTGAGGTGCATAGGATGATCCTTTCGCTTGCGAGAGCGTGATGCTAAATCATCTAGATAGGCCTCGACTATATGTTTGAGGTCGTGAAATGAAAAAGACATGGCCCGCTGGAAAGTGGCTCCAGCATTCTTGAGGCCAAAAGGCATCTTACGATAGGTGAATGTACCCCACGGACAAATGAATGTCGTTTTGTGTTGGTCCTCAGGTTTGATTTGGATTTGATTATAGCTCGAAAAACCATCCATGAATGAAAAGGCTTCACAACCGGCACATTCATCAATGATCTGGTCAATGAATGGGGTTGGAAAATTATCTTTTGGACATGCCTTGTTCAAATCACGGAAATCGGTACACACACGAATTGTGCCTTGTTTTTATCGACCGACACGGGGTTTGACACCCATTGAGTCAAATGAATAGGATAAATGAAACCCACCTTGAGAAATTTCTCAACCTCAAGCTTAATGGCTGTTGCTTTCTTAGGATTGACTGGATGAAGTTTTTGTCGAACAGGCTTTGCATCAGGATACGTTGTGATTTCATGTTCAACTATTTTCGGATCGATACCTGGAATTTCTTCATAAGACCAGGAAAAAATGTTGCGGAATTCTTTGAAAAGATCCGTGTAAATTTGAACCTCTTCGGGGGAGCAATCTGCTCCGACGAAGACATTCTCCATGATGCCAGGGTTTCGGGAGATGTTAATAGGTATGGTTTCAGTGATAGTCACCATATTGCCCTCAGCATAAATTTCCTATGTAGCTAAGAGATTAATAGGACATGGATGATCTCCCGTCATGGTGATAGTGAATTCTCCTGCCTTGATTCGGCGTAGCTCTGGGAGGAAATATGATCTGTGATGAAGATCATCCCAAGGTTTGTCTGGACTAGTCATTACTTCGATTACTACTTTGTCAGAAGGCAAGACTAAGTCTAACGAGTCGGTGGTAGCAAGAGAACCCTGAGCCCAAATAGGCTCTAGAAGTGGATCCAACTCTTGTGCGGAAGTCGGATCAGGGTTAGCTGAAGCTTGCTAGACTAAAGAGTACGCTACTTCAGCGGCCGACAAGGGCATGGACATGCCGAAGTGACCTGTCTCATCCATCATGGCTGATGGGGAAGGAAGAATCCACGGATCCTCAAAGTAAGTCATGCGGAACGATGAAATGTGAAAAATCTCATCTTTGTGGTGATTAGATATAAACTTGACATCATTATGAGGAGGTGGGTAATCGAAGGTACCCATCAAGGATGGGCACAACCCAACTCCTACGTTAACGACACTAGGCTGAGGATTATCAATCATGGGAACCGTGGATGCCCCCAAAGCTGGGTTAGGTCGAGAGAAGGACAATTGATCAATGGTAACTATCTGACCCTCGTGTGGAAACAACAAGACTCGGAAAACTGTAGCAACCACAGCTTGCATAGCATAAGTCCAACTCCGACCTAACAAGAGGTTATAGTCGAGGGGGGCATCGAATACCTCTACTTTGATGCACACGGTCTTCCCTCCTAACTACACAGGGAAAGAAGGGATGATGCCATGTGGTCGAAAAGAATGACCGTCGAACGTAGTGAGGAGAGTAGGTGACGGAGACAAAGTGGGCTGGCCAATGGCCGTCCAACATGCTAACGACATAACGCATGTCGAGGCACCCTCGTCGACCACCGTGCGAAATATATTGCATGTAAAAGTTTTCGTGGGATGAGCCACTACTATCTGAAACACTATGTGGTAAGGTAGACGAGGTTTTAAGTCAGTTGTATCTAGCATGATGGTACCTGGGTTACAAGTCTCAGTAGAGCCTAAAGAAGTTAACAAGGCTTTCCTCTGAGCAAGGAAGCTTTGGAGGACCTCCAAAGCGAATATCGCACAAGGGGTTTCTGATAAATCTTCCACCACAGAGTAATTCTGGGCGGCCCTTGCGTTTGGGTTTTGAGAAGCTTTCTTAAATGCACCCTTTGGAATGTGTGTCATTGTTTCACCCAACGTCTTCTCAATCTGTAGAGGAAGAGATGGGATCTCAGCTTCTTTACCCTTCTCAGAGGTGCTTGGTTTACTATAGTCGTGCGCTCTAGTTTTTATTAAAGCATCACCCCTAACCATATATACGTTCGCAGATGAGGAATTGTTTGGGGGAGGGCAGGTTTCTTGGCTGCCCCCTTCGGCACTTGTAGAGGCTTGAGTTAAATTTTTCCCATGCTGAAAGGGATTAGTCAACACGGCTTGTTGTTGCTGTGTGACAAACTTTTGGGCCTCTGCAAGTCGAGGACAAAGATGGGTCAGGTGGTCTTCCACACACAAGTTGCACGAATACCTCCCCTTCCGTTTTTCCGTGGTGCCCTTGCCAGCATTATTAGTGGGTTTTTTCTCCCCCTTACCCTTTTTTCGTTGTTTTTTCTTCCCTTCAGGCTTCTAGGTGGCCTTTGGGTTAGTCGTCTGCACGGAGTGTACTTCCGACGTTTGGGTAGGAGGAGCAGCCAAAGCAGTAGTCTGGCTGGCCACTGAGTGTTGTATAAATAATTGTTGCAATTGCTTTGTCAATTGCTCAGCAGGCTTGGTTTGTGCTGAGCCAATAATACCATCGGCATGTGGTCTAGCTCTCTGTCTAGTTTTATTCAGTATCGATCATGGTGCATCCGGCAGGATGTTGTATAATAAACCAGACTAAGAATAAATGAGCTCAAACTGTTGAGCCCTCATGATGGCATCTTCTTCGGAGAAAACTCCTGAAGTTGCGATGTCTTTGGATAATTGTGGGACTAAACACTTAAGGAACCACTCAAGCAGGAATGCTGGTGGGACTGGTACTTTGATTAGACTCTTTTGGCATATCCACTCTCGGATATGATCAAAGATATGGTCCACTATTGTCTGTTCGAAATTGGCAAGCAGCTCTGTGCCAGCGTCGTATCTCACAGGTAACTGGAAATGGTTAAGGAAGGCTATCGCCAGTTCGCCAAAAGAAGAGTATCTTGAGCAATCAAGCTCAATGTACCATTTCCTGTCACTCCCGATAAGAGTGTGTTGAAACAATCGCAACTGGACGGAGTCATCTTTCAATGAGTTAGATGAACACCAAAGATGGAAGGTAGTCACGTGATCACCTGGATCTTCATTAGGCTTGGCCTCAAACTTTGGAATGTTCGAAGGCAACTTCGTTGGCATAGGAGGCCAATGTGGATCGTGACAAATAGGATCATTTAACAACCTTGTCAAATATGGAAAGTGTAACGTCGCCAGGAATGGTAGTTTGGGTTGCTTTTGATAGCCTGGGAAAAAGGGTCCTGGAGTTTGACTGGCACTAGGTTGCCAGGAAAAGTTTGGCTGCTGGCCCGGATTCTGGTAGAAACCATGGCCCTGACCAGCGTAAGGATTTTGCATCTGTGGAGACATCATTGGTTGATTCCCCATAAAGGACATAGGATGGTGGGCATTCATCATGTTTGACGGACTTTGGGAAGGATTACCCCATGCCGGTCCGGATGGGAGAGGCATAGAAGTCTGTCCAGGGTTCCATTGACTGTGGAAAGAATTACCCCAGAACAACATTCCAGAGGAGGGAACGGATCCTTTTCTTGAGTTCCAAGGTCCTACTATATGTTCCTCCGGAACAGGAATAGTACCCTGCACCGGAGTAGACTGTCCAAAAATGGGAGTGCCCCCAGACGAGAAAGCGGTGGATGTGAAAGTGTTGTTACCAAATGTCGCATTCCAAAGAAATGGTGACAAACCTACCGGCATAGTGTGCGCAGGTGTTCCTTGACTCCCAGCTCCAAATGAACTCATGTGTGCAGGCTGCCCGGTGGACTGTTGATGCAGACCACCAAGCGAAGGGGATGAAGGAGAGATATGACCTCCAGCGTAAGGAAAAGCATTAAAAGGGACAGGAATGCCCCCAATTTGACCTTGCAGAGGAGCGTTAGAGCTCCCTACCCCCAGACCCAAAGTCTGTAAAGTGGAGTGAGTGAGTGCAGGACTTCTGCCCGAACTAGGCATACAGTATGAGAATGGAGAGCCTGTCGCACTAGGTGTAAAGGGAGTTGTGGCCGCCGTGATAGATGGGATCGGTCCACTGTGTGACGTAGTTGTGGCCGAGACCATGGTGGCTCAGACCCATGACGGCAAGTTAGGAGATGCTTCTCCTGTGGTAGCAACAGTGGTGGGAATGGAATAATTCCCAAAGAAAGTAACAACGTTTGTTTCCATAGCTGTGTGAGGCATTGACAGGCGTTCATAAAATTGGATTGGTACAATAACCGATGGCCAAGTATCTGTGGTTGGGGTTTCAATCGAGCCAATATTGGCGGTTGATTCCTCCAGGAGTTGTTCGGGCACAATGGTTTGTAACCCGGTTGCTTCGAAAGACCCTTGTTGGTCTAGCTTCCGCCCCAATGGTGGCGGGGGTGGCTCCAGTATAACCGGCGGCAGGCCCAGAAGCCTTCGTGACCAGCGGAGCTCGGGATCCTCCACTGTGTGAGAATATCCAAGACACGCTAAAGTATTCTACACGTTCAAACAGTAACACACACTAAAAAAGAAGCCCCTAAGAGATAAGACAAGCATACTCTAAACTAGTTGGAAGAACAGTTACAACAACCAACACTAGAGAAACTTACTGGTGCAAGTGCAACTCGAACACGGAAGCACCATCCGGGTATACTCTGCAAAGCGTGGCCCGATGTCTGTCCTAGGTACCGCGGTACACCCCCGCAGTCACCTGTGTATGTCCCTAAAAATATTGGCAACTAGTTTGCCAGCACGCGAACAGTCACCAGGCGGGTACAGTCGAAAGTCGGGTAGACCACAATGAGCAGGGTATCAAGCCCGAAACCTGTCAAGGGTATCGAGAGAAAATGGTCTGGAAGACAACTGAGGACCTCGAACGAATTCGAGACCCATGAAGCCCCGTGGCAAACGCAAATGATGGAATCCCAAAACAAGCCCTCGATATGTGTTCTCCACTACGCTCGGTCTAGCTTTGGAGGGGTTATCTCCACTACCTTTCCTCACGCGACCTCATGTTTATCCCCTGTGTTAGAGGGGGGTCCCGGATAACTTCCATGAAACTGGACTTCTACACTCCCTATCACAGACTCCAATGTTTGGTTTTGAGTGGCCTTGGAGAGTTTCCTCTCCAACCTAATCCAAGGCCCTAGTTCTGAACTAATGTATGAACCCTACAAACAAAAAGTATAATAGATTTTAAATTAGCGTTGCTTTTATGGGATTTTTTACGTCATGGGGTATGAAGGTGAAACTGATGATGTGTAAATACTGAAAGCAAAAACGAATGAAAAAAGCTGGAAACAAAAGACTTTTACTAAATGCAAAAATCAACAACTTTTCACAAAGAAAGATTTCTTTTTCTTTTCAATTTTTCTAAGATTTCATGCAGCAAACATAAAGGAATTTCACTCGACTATGAGCTACTTATGCTCTAAAGGCACTGCAGAAAACTTATGAACAAAAAGACTTCTCCCTAGCTATTGATGGAGAAACACAATCTTCAAACAAAGAAGAAAATGAAAAGATTTTTTTTTCTCTCTCTTTTTTTTTAATTTACATGCTAATCAAGCAACAAAGGGAAAATACCGACAAGCCTAAAACCAAGAAAAAACAAAATTCTATCTTAAAGCGCAGATCGCAAAGAATCAGAGCAAAGACACACAATGGCAATCAAGAAAGCACAGACTCTTACGCTTGTCTAAAAACCATAAAACAAAATTTTCTTTTTTATCTTTTCTATCAACTATCAACTAAGAAAAAAAAGGCTAAGGGTAAAAGGCCCTAACCTACTGACTGTTCAACCCTAGACTCAAACACCTGAGAGGAATACTTCTCACCACAGGAGGGGATGACTGCCCCACCCTGATTGAAAAGCAGCCTGTCAAGCACGCTACTGTCACTGAAACAGCACGCGTGCGAATGCATGCTAAGCTAAAACAGAACGTGTGTACACGTGTGCTGACCTTGTACATGCCGCGTGTATGTATAAACAATAGACAAAAAATAAACACAGGAAGAGGCCTCTGGTATTGATAACTAGGGTCTCTTGAAGGCTTGGATGCTTCTTCTAACAGAAAAGAAAAATAATTGCAAGGAATAACAAAACACAACAAAACAAACTGAGACAAGACTGTGAACCAGCAAGACTCAGACAGGATCCAGAAAACCCCCTGAGAATGTATAATTCTGACAGGGAAGAGGAGGACTGCCTCTTAAATCTTTCTGAACTCCTACACGCTACTGAAACCTCTATAGCTAGCATTCACACGCGGGCTGTAAGAGGTTAGGGCGCGGGTACACGCGTGCAGGCCTTCTGCAAGCCGCGTGTACCTCTGTGTGTCCCGATAATTACCGTCAAGCAACAGTCAAGGAAAAACTGGTATAAAGAACCAGGTTCCCTGCTAGCTCAGACCTAACAGAAAACAGACAGACAAAGAAACAGAAAATCTAATCCTTTAAACTACCCAAAAACCTCAACTAAATCCAAAAACCCTAAAGAGTATCTTCCCCAGTACAGTCACCAACTCTGTTGTTGGGAAAAATACCCTACGAACTAGCAAACTAGGGTCAGACTTGCATGCAAATTTTGACCGTAAAGAAATTACTTTTCAATCTACCACCCCAAAACTTGAACCCCTCTTTCACAATACATGCATGGAAAGGAACTACTAACCTTTTTACTGATGTTTGGTGTAGATCCTCCATTGCACTTTGCCCGCTTGCTTGCGCTGCTCCTTCCAAAGTTAACCTACGATCAAGACAAACCACTATGCATGCATGCTACTTTTCTACTTGAGGGTTAGAAATTAAGCATAAATTACACAAACCATAGATAACTCATGCAGTGGGACGGGAAAAGTATTCTTTTATTATTTTCAAAATGAATCAACTTACAATCAAAGTCGAGACCAACCACCGCTCCTTGATCCTGATCCTGGGCTCCTCCTCTTCTTTTGTCCTCCAACTGCTTTGCGTTAATTCTCCTTAGGCTTGAGGAAAGGCTAAAGGGTTGGGACAATGGATTCAACAAATGGGCAGAGTTTCTTTACTATAATTTTCCTCCTCCAAATAGTACCCCTACCCCTTCTTTTATAGGCTAGAAGGAGCTAGGGTTTTGGATGAACTCTCGGCCATGCATGGCCGGGAGTTTCAGTTAATTGACCCATATCTTTTTGTCCCGTCGGCAACTTTCCTATTTTTGTGTTTTGTTAGGTACACGTGGGCTGTAGTGGGCCTGCTAGCGTGTACACGCGTGTAGTAATGGGTTAGGGCACGTGGGACTTGACCCAAGAGGATTTTCAAGAGTTTGTTCAGCATAGTTTTGGCAAGGAAGGGATATGAGTTGGCCTGATGCCGGGTAAGCATGTGTGGTGAAATTTAGGGTTATAACAATTTGTTGGGGCCATACGAAGTGAATACTGTCACCGATGAGGGATCTATATAGTTAAAAGACTTGGGAGGCAGAAAACTAAAAGGAATGATCAATGGGAGTCAACTAAAACTGTATAAGGACAATCAAACTCCTATCACTTAAAAAGTTGTTGCGCAATAATAAATCATGTAAATAGTGTACTATAGACGAAGTTAAGAAAAATAAATAGAAAAATAAAAAAGATAGAAAATAAAAAAATAATGAGAAATACAATGCGCAGAGGAAATGGAATCAGCGTGACGAAAACAAATACGTGCACGCAGCATAGGGACACCACGCTAAGGGAAAATTACAACAAAATTACGTGGCGCACTCAAAAACTTCAATACCATGGAAAAGGTACCAATGCCCTGAAAAAGCAAAAAATGATGGTTAGGGAAAAACGACGCCAACCGAGGGCATTTATGAAATTTAATCAAATGTACGCAAACAAATTTATCCCATTAATCACAACCATGGATGCTTCACAACATTGATGGCATGCTCTATATAAAGGGGAAACACGGGAAAAATATAACTTATTGTGAAATTGTGAACTTGCAGAGATAGAGAGCACACAGAGAAAAGATGAATAGATGAGTGCATAGTGTGGACCAGTCGAATACATTCGGAGAAAAATGACCAGTACCCATGATGGCACCACCAAATATTGGTGCGCCGATCCAAGGTGTGAGGAAAACTCGTAGCAGTGTTAGAGTGCCTCAGGAAACCAACGAGGTCGAGCAAGAAACCATACAAAGGGGGGAATTTGTCTATGTTGATGCAATTACCTCACCACAAGAAGAACCAAAAATCCCTACACTGGTGCAGGAAGAAACATGAGCCCCAACAACAACTTCCATGTACATCGATCTACAGGAAAGCACGTAGGGTTGATAAGTTGAAGACGTAGGAAACCCACAGAGACATGTGAGGGCTAAAGGAGCCCATAGAGTAAATGGGGCCATGATGGTACAAAAAAAAGTTGTCATGCTAAGACAACCACATAGAGTAGGATCTGTGCAGCATCAGGAGGGTCTGGTGGAAGATATTATCGACCATCCAGAATCTGACGCTGAGAAGAGACATATGGAGGTTAGGACCATGGCTGGGACCTCAAGTGAGCTTCCAAGAATAAATGGAAAACATCCCATGGAATGGTCACTGTGTTGAAAACCTGACGTAGCAATAGTCCTACCGCGCATTCCTGAGGGGGTGCAGGTCACGCCTAACCTTCTAGGATGCTTGGAAAGACTGTTGTATTTGGATCACAATGTGGCCAATGCTAGAAAATTCCCAGAGTTTGTGAAACATGTATACCTTGATAGCATAGGTACATGCCCCTTTGGTGACCCAATTGTACAGCCAAAACAATGGGCAGTCAGCCTAGCCAACACAGGCATTCTAAATCTACTAGAAATTCCCCACTTCGGCAGGGGGAAAGAGATAAACAACTACATAAAGAAGTTGATGGTGGTCCTACATGGAGGATTATTATTATTGGAGGAGCTCATTTCAATAGATGTAGAACTCATTTTACTCATCACGGTTCTGCCAACTATGGGCGAGAATCCCGCGGAGTACCTTGATGACAAAATAAAGGAGAAATCCATAGTCGAGAAAATGAAGAAAACATACATCACAAAGAGGGGATCACATTGGATCATTATCAAGAGGATCAGTGATGCAACAACGAGAATGGCAACCAAACTGATGGCCTGCAAGATGCTCCGAAAATGTCGCAAGGAGGAAGTTCCTGTTAGGGTCATCGCAGCTGCAATACAATGCGCCAATGGCACTCTACTCAGTTGGCCCCCATATTTATTGAACATGTTCCTCCATGACTGCAAATACATATAGGACTTGGGAACAACGTTCCACTACTTATGGTTAATTATTTTGATTGCATTAATCAGGTGGAAGGAGCCCTTGTACACTCATTTTTGTGACCAGATAGGTCGTTGCCGCATAGCGTGGTACACATCCTTGGGGAGCACTTCGGACCCCAAGAAGATAAGTGGAAACAAAGGTACCTTTGCATGGTACTTCAGTGTGATAGATGAGAGTATTGCAAATTCTTGGAGAATCACTCTAAACGTGATCGCAAAATTCATGGACATAGCCAACTTCAAAGTGACAAGGCACAATATGTGGATCCAAGCACACAAGGATCCAGGGAAGGAGTGGCTACAATTAATATACTGCGTCACTAAAGAAGATGTATAAATGACCATGAGGGATTGGCATGATGAATGGAGGATTCCACTCTTAACTCAAGAAGTGCCTAAGGGTACGGTGGTAGACGCAGGGTTAACCAAGACACCTGAAAGATACAAAGTTGTGCCTAAAAAACCAAAACCAAGTTAGAAGTTGGTGCAACAAAAGAAGGGGTGTGTACCAAATAAATATGCGCAGGAAGGAAAAAAGGACACTTCCCCAGCACTAAGAGAACAAGGAATGGGGGATACAACAATAGAAGAAAACCCCTCGATAGCCACCCCATAGGAAACAATGTAACCCAAGCGATCAATCATACATACAAGGGGTTCATGCAAGAAGGCCAAGGCACACAAGCAACTGTCAAAGTATACGATCATTGAGGATGACACCAACCTCATGGAAGAAAAAGTATTGGAACATGCAGCTGAGGATTTTGAAGACGCCCAGCACCAAAGAGGTCGAATTCAAGACAAACTGGTTGATATAAGGAAAGTTCTAGAATAGATCAAAGCAACACACATACCTGAAATAGGAACATAGTCATTCTGAGTAGCAACAAAAGAAGAGGCAAGGGTTGCATCGAGCGAGAAGGATACCATCCAAACTATAGCGCAGGAAATCTTGAACTTCCCAGTTACACCAAACATGTTGCATATGGATGAGACGATAGCCCAAACAACACTAAAGGATCTGGAACAAGTAGAGTTGGTACTGGAAAGGATACCAACCAAGGCACTATACAAGCTTCAAGTAAATGTCACGCAGGAGGTGCAATCGCACGCATGAACATATGCATTAGACTTGCAGCATACAAAGAATGGCAAGGAAGCGTTAGAATTGGTAGTCAAGTAGGTCAAGCTCAAAACCAAGGAAGAAAAGGAACGTGCAAACAGGATAGAGCAGGGATTGATAGCAACATATAACTGAATCTTGAACAACATGCAAGCAGTAGAGTGAAGTACAATGGAAACAATTGACCCGATTGTACACACAATCGATCAATATCGAAAGGATATCGAGGAATTAAAAGAAAAACCCAACCCCACGACTCCCCCAGAGGTAAAGGAACAAAGGAAACAAGAAGTTGCAAGACAAATCAATGAGATGGAAAAACAAGTCAGTGCAGTAGTAAGATTGTTTGACAGAGCAACGCAACTTTGGAGAACGTTGGAGGAAGACAAACAGGTCCAACGGTCAGACCAAAAAGAAGGAAAATTAAGCGCAACAATCCAGGACCTCAAGCAGAGGTAGAAAATGATGAGTATCACAGAGCGTTTGAAGGGAACACAAGATATGAACAAGTTGCAGGCAGAGTTAAAAGCAATGCAAATGCAGAAGCAAGAAAGACATGTTCAGATGGAACCTCTTCAAGAGAAAGCAGTGCATTTGATCATGCAGTTGGAGGAGGACAAGAGGAACATGGCACAAGCATAGAAAGAGTGTGCAGCAATGATCCAGGAGGATATCACGGTGAAAGCATTATAAGTGCTTCTAGAGAAGGCCGTGCAGGTTCATGCAAGAGGAAGGGAAATTGCAGACAAGTTCCACAGCCTAGAATAGGATGTTGAGGGAGCGTACAATGCCTAGGTGTCTCAGGACCAACCACATGTCAGTTTTGGGGGTTTGTTGGGCGTAGGCCAATTTTGAGGAAAAGCCATTTTTGGAAGGTAGAGATTAATAAGGAAAAATACAGCTGGCAGGAAAAGCAACGCATGCTAGGAAAAGTCGCATGGAAAAGAGGAGAGCATGCAAGGTGCACATGCAGGAAAAACTAACCTCGTTAGGGTTAGGGTTTTTGTAAGAGATTGTAATAGATAATGACATAAGAATTAGTATAAATAAATAACTAGGAGGTCTAGGTTGGGTGTGTTCGTCGTTGGTCAGTCGGGTTTGGTTGTTATTGTTGTTACTAACTTTTTGGTCAGTTCAGTCAAGGAAACTATTGTAAGATCGGATACCATTTTTGTAAGTTGTCGAGATGTAGGGGAGAAAAGTATTTATACCTTAAGGGTTACATCGTGGGCTAAGGATCTTGGTGTGATCTAGTCAGCCTCACAAATCTAGTGGAGTCTGTTTTTTTATTGTAAGAACAAAGTTGTAGTGTGCACGATGTTGTATATTGCATAACCATAATAAAATATCCTGAGAGCCATATATTTATGGACGTATCCCAGGAGGGGATGAACTATGGTAACACCTGTGTTATGTGTTGTGATTGTTTTCTTGTTTACCTTCTACAAGTAGCTAGACTAAGAATAGATAATTCTATGAGATATGTCATATGTTAGATATGTTAGAACACATGCATAGATTTAGCAGATGGATGAATATTAAGAATAACAGAAAGAACAACCAAATCAAGGCCTAATAAGATGAAATACAATCCCAGATCCCCACTCTTTCCTAGACTGCAAGAACCCAAGCATTTCATTCACCCATAGAACTATCTCAGGTGAGACTATGCAGTACATCATATGTGTTGTGTTTCCTTCTGGTTTACCAGGAGGGCCGATAGTTTTAAAGGGGTTTGTTGGAAACATGTTCATACCTAAACCTGGGTCATCCCAAAAGCATAAAGAGGATAAGAGTAACCAACACATACTTCTAGTCCCAAATTATAATGCATGAGACTAAGATCCTTCATATCAAATTCAGAGGCTAACTCCCTCTTACACCGAATAATGAAAGGCTCTGCACCTGTCAGAAAAAAACCATCAACATATATTAGTTGGATCATAGGTGCATCATTCACAACCTTGTAATAAAGATATGAAACAACATAGCTCTTGGAAAATACAAGTCTCGTCAAGTAACTGTCAATTCATACATACCAAGCTCTTGGAGCTTTCTTTAGTCCATACGAGGCCTTATTTAATTTGCATACATGAGTTTCTCTCAGGTGTACCTCAAAAAATTTAAGCTTCTATTTATATATTTCTTACTCACTTAGTCCATTGAAAAAATCAGTCTATACATCCATATAATATAAAATCCAACACATTAATGCCGCAAGAGATATGATGGCTCTAATAGAGGTGTATCTGGAAACTGTAGAAAACGTCTCATCATAGTCTTCTCCCTCCTGCTGGGAGAACCCTCTAGCCACGAATATTTCCTTGTATTTAACGATACTCCCATCTATGACATGATTTATCTTGTAAAACCATTTTGAAGTGACTACATACTTTCCTTCAGGTCTAGGCACAATTTCCCATACATCATTTTTCATGATGGATTGATATTCTTCCATCATAGCTTCCTTCCATTCTTTCTTCTTGACTGCTTCTTCAAAGGTGGAAGGTTTTGCATTGAGATGTTTTGGAGAACATTTAGTTTATTCCACGGGACCTTGATGTTCTTCTTCATTGTTGGGATCCATGGAATCTTCTATAGATTTTCTGAAGCCAATATTTTCATCAAAAGTCACATCTCTACTAATTTCAACCTTCTGTTGACCTGAAACATAGATTTTGTAAGATTTTGATCACTCGCTATACCGAACGAATAAGCCCTTCTTTCATGAAGATTCAAACTTATTTCTTTTGTCCTTGAGAACATGAATATAGAGAGGACAACCAAACATCCTCAAGTGTTCAACACTTGATTTCTTTCTGGAAAAAGCTTCTTCTGCAGTCATGTTCTTCAATATGTGATGAGAACTTCTATTTTGAACATATATGGTTGTCATAGTTTCTTATTCCCATAGAAACATGGATGGATTATATTCATTCATCATTTCCTTAACATATTATTCAATGGATCCTTTCTTTCTTTCTTCCACATCATTTTTTTGAGGATTATGTGGGGCAATTAGCTGCCTCCTAATCTTGACTACCTTAAAAATGGAAACGAGCTCCTTGGAGATGTATTCTCTTCTAGTATTTAACTTGAAGATATGTATATGCTTAGTGAGGAGGTTGAAATTGGTCCACACACACATGAGTGAGCGATGTTCAAAACTCCTTTTTCTTCATTTAGAATTGGTACTTAGTGAGATCACCTGCCTCACCGCTTGATGGAGTCATCTGCTCCATGTTTGCAACTATCACTCTAGCTCATTCTTAGAGCTATCACCTATCACCTGCTCGGAACAAGAACAACAATATAAAAATTATTTCCAATAGAATTTCCATAATAACATATATATGGTAACAAGGATGGTAGTCATCATAGAATTACCAAGGTGGCCTTCCCCGGAGAAAAAGAAGAAATATCTTCTAGAGGAGATATTAGTTCATTTTGCAAACAAGTGCACTAAGCATATATATCAATAGTACTTACATACAACCAAGTATACCTAGCAGTAATAGAACCTTAGTGTTTACTATAGTGCTTACTTGTACTGTAGAAACTATCAAACTTGATATGTGCAAATTGAAACTTAACAATTTGATCAATCAAACCTAGAACCTAGAGCCTCAACTACTAGGGAGGGTGCACTTGTTCCTCTAAATTTATTGAATCCAAGATTACTGCTTGGACAAGGTCTCTTGTACATCCCCTCCAAACACACTCATGTTTTGTTGGATGATATAACTTGAAAATAATATACAAGTGCATACCTTTGAAATTTCTAGCATCATTCAACTTGTCTTGTAATTTGAAACTAGACACCATCTTGACAAGAAGAGGTTAGAAAGTGAATAAAAAAGATTCAATGATTAGAACAAGCTAGAAACCATGGAATTTCAACTTTGATCAAAATAATCAATTTTGACCAAAATTCAACCTTTGACCAATCAACCTTTGACTTTTACTTTGACCAAGAATTCAAACTTGACATTTTTGTTGGTTGAGGGAACTAGGGGGTACACTAAGCTAGGGTACACTAGAATACCCAAAATTAGGTCCAATGATTCACTGAAAGTTACCAAGAACTTAGGTTAGGGGTTGTTGCAGCTGCAAAATCAAAAACCTTAGTTGTTGTTGCAACTGGTGCTACAACGAGCTTGATAAGGAATTGTCGATCTACCTTCCAACGGTTAGACTATTCTGAAGGTAGTGTGGGACCACAACCTATTAAAATATTCAATGTGTTCATTTTACCATAGACAATATCACTATTGTCACCCAACCATAGGTATGGAGCCACCCTCAAGCATGTTAACCTTTACTAGATAGAATGATTATGAAAAGCCACACTAGAACCAATAGATAAACCCCAGCTACAGTAGGAGCACAGGATCGAACTAGAAAACACCATCCAACTATAGCAACAAAAAAATACAAGGAGAGAGCACCTTCTCCAAGGGTAGTGCACAAGAGAGAGAGTCTCCACAACCACAGAACAAGAACAATACTCAACTGCAACAGTTGCAATTTCACTTCTTAGGCTACCACCAAGAATATAAAAATACCATCAAGAATGTCACCAAGATATACTAGAAGGTAGGGCGCATATCTTAGGCTAGATAGCACTAGATAGAGAGACCAAGAAACACCACAAAATATCCACCTTATTTCTTACAACTGCAGCTCCAAACTTGCGCTATACCTTTCTAAGAGAGTGAGTGAAGTATGTATACAAATGAGCTCAAGCTACTTCTATTTATAGTATTTCTTATCACGTGTCTAGGTCGAATTCTCTTTATGGAGGGTAATCCTTTAATATTATTTATTCTACTAAGATGACTTGTCTTCTATGGTTTTTACACATCTGTTTAGGATTTCTCTTGCTTCTAGAATATTCTATTCTAGTCAAAGGTTACACATGGAGGTTAATACCTCCCGCATCTACCATAATATCAA
>ML800155.1:197678-210226 GCA_009831015.1 Picea engelmannii
GGAGATAGATATGGATGGAGAGAGAGAGAGGAAGAGGAGTGGGGTAGAGAGAGAGAGAGGGATAGAGTTCTAGAGAGAGAGAGAGAGAGAAATAGGGGTAGAGAGATAGAGAGAGGGGAGAGAAATATATGGAGGTAGAGAGAAGGAGAGAGAGTGATAGATGGAGGAGAGAGAAGGAGAGGAAGAGAATGGGAGAGAGTGAGTTAGATTGAATGAGATAGAGAGAGTGTGTGATGCAAGAGAATCACTCCAACTCATCGTAGTGTCAACAAACAAAGCAGCAACGCACTAGGAGGGAGAGGATCCCAAAGAGAGAAGCGCCAGTCTTCTCATTTTTGAGTTTAAATCTCAAATTTTAAATGTAATTTAATGTAATTAAAGTTTGTAAGGCTCAAGGAAACCCGAGCCACTATATTTGTACATGATGAGTGTAAAGTCACCTTTAATGGGTTGTAGTTGTACATATTTCGAGAGTCAACTCATATATAGATTGTAATTATCCATTTAATGTAATAAACTTAGTGATAGGTTGTTCTAATTGTGAAATGAAAGCACTAAGATGATCTGGAGGGAAGGCTCAAGAAGCCCCCTCATGTATAAATGTATGTAATCTATGCCCAAAAGAGGTTTCTAAAGTTTATTGTGATTTATGTTTTTGGTAGTTGTGGAAAGAAAGAACTGAGACTCTATTGCAGTCCAGTCTTGTACACATTGTAAAGACCATTCAGTATTAATAAAAAGATCATATTTCCCTGCATATGAGTTTTTTTGTGTTTTATGAATGTAGTTGAATGGTTGATGTGTATGTTTGTGAATGCTATGGATGTGTAAGTGTTCCCTTTGAAGGGATTGATAAAATCCCCTATCTTTGTAGTTTTCTAAGTGTTTCTGGGCTCTCACAGTTGTGAAAGGATTGCACCTTAGAGTTGTTAGAAAACTCTAAAAGTCCCTACGCAAGGAGTGAATGAGAACTCGTTCAGGAGTTATGTGAGGAGTGTGTCAGGTGGGCACACCAAAATCATTCTCAAGCTTAGAAGGAATAGTGAAAGGAGTGAACATCAGAGTTACTGAAGACTCTGATGATACAGGTGGATATCGATGGCCACCCACCTTGTCCAACTGGCTCAAAACAACTTTCTGGCAATTTTGACAATTTACTATTTTTAGCAGTTTTTAACTTCTGGGACCATTTTGAGGGCCTAAATGAAGGATTTTTGGGATAAAACCAACTCAATTATTTACAAAGGCATGATTTATGCCCCAAAATTAATCTCCTCGACAATACCTTTCCAATGGGATATCATACGCCTAAAACGGAGATCGTATGCAAAAGTTACGACCCCAGGAAGTTAATGTACTAACTTACCCAAACAGGGCCCACATGACTTTTGGCGCTTCATCTCCTAGGGTTAGGTTTTTGGATTTCTAGGGTTTTTGGCATTCCTTTTTATTGTAAAAAGGCCTTCAAAGCCTCATTTTAATCGTCTTCTTGTGAATGCGAGTAGCCGTCACATCTCTTCTCAGAGATAAGTTGCCACCATTCGAGCGAGTCTTTCACTCTGTATTTTTATAGTCTATGTACATTTCTTTCATTAATAGAAATCGTGTATTAATGTATATCTATGTTTATGGTTGCATATATGATATATTTTTGTTATATTATTGAATATCTGCAATATCTCTGTGCATTTCTTTATTATATCTCCGCTCTCATTTCGTGTCGAAAATAATCTAGATCAATGGTATCAGAGTAGGTTGTTCTTGATCGTTTTTTCAGTGCATGTCCCCGACGAGGTCTGAGTATAGAAATTTGGGTCTCGAGCTTGTATCTCTTGAATAAAATCACTCTCGCACACCCAAGAAACCCTCAATGGCAGAAGAAAAGAAAAATGATGGAGAAGACGATCATATCAATCTATTGCTTGAGCAAGCTCTCACGTGACAGAGGGACGAAATGATGGATAATTTTTCCCACATCCTTCAATGCTTGTCGATAGCAACAAGAAAATCTTCATCAAGCGACCACTTTGGAAGCACCTTGCATTTCAAGGTACAAGTTAATTTTAATATTCCTTTATTTGAAGGATAGATAGATGCAGAAGCCCTAGACAAATGGTTAAATCTGCTAGAAGGTTATTTCTCCGTTCACAATTTTTCCGACAAAGAAAAGATCACTTTAGCAATCCTTAAATATCTCCCTCATGTCAAAAATTGGTGGGAAAGTTACTGGGAGAAAAGTTCCACAGAGGAGTCTAGAATATATGGGGTCGAGCCCACTTGGGATTTTTTTGTGGATACAGTAAAGGAACAATATTACCCTGTTGGAAACTATGAGGACCAGTACATGAGATGGACCACACTGCGACAAGAGAGGGGCCAAGCAGTTCTGGAGTTCACCAATACCTTCCATACCTTGCACACCAAGTTGGGTATCAAAGACTCTGAGCGAAATTTGGTTCTGAAATATTGTGGGGCTCTACACAGATACATCCAGACATAAATGGATTTTCTGGACATCTCATCAATCGGTGTTGCTTATCGATATGCTGTTAAAATCGAGAAGAAATTTAAGCACCATAACAAATGGGATTTTTGGTTTTCAAATCCGCAACATCCAAAGTATGATAAATACGACCCTAACAAAAAGCTTCATGAAAACCAGTCTAAGCCATAGGAAAAGAAGGGTCACAGGAAGACGAAGAAGGATACCGGAAAATGGTGTGATTTACACAAAATCCCCTGGCACAACACTGATGAATGTCACTCAAAACAGTCATTGGTGGTCAAGATCAAAGACAAGGAGCCAAACCTTGATTCAGAATCTGATTCTGAAAATAATGGTAAAGGACAGATCATTGACGTGGACCCCACTGCTATTGTCGCAACCACAACAATTCAACCAGAAGAACCAACAGATCCTGAAGAGGGGGAGTGTCTTTTTCATTCATAGATATGGGTGAAGGGGACCCCATTGCATTTTATTGTTGATAGCAGAATCCAGAAGAACCTCATCTAAGTAGAGGTAATCAAACAATTGGGATTGTTGACAACACCACACCCGCAGCCATACAACATCGAGTGGCTTCACCAAGGATGAGATCTTCGTGTCAACCAACAATGTTGATTGTTATATGGCATCCAACCCTTCAAGGATGAGGTATTATGTGATGTTTCCCCACTGGATGTATGTGATGTTCTCTTGGGCCAACCATATATGTGGAAGCGCCATGTTGTTTATGAGTCTCGACCCCGTAGTGTCATTGCTACTTTGGGGGGTCATCTCTATAGAATACCAGAGGTAGTTCCGACTACTGTTCCACCTAAAAAGTGTTGCAAGGTAGTATCTCATACTGCGAAATTTAGCTTCTTCACACTCTATTCAAAAGAAGAATAGAAGGACACTGCAACCACTACAACCTCGCCCCAAGCACCTTCTATCCAACAGAAGCAGGTCGACAAGGCTGCAACAAAGCGCAAAGATTCCTTCTTCACACCTTCCTCTCATGTATCTCAACTTGTTTAATAGCCTCGGCCTCAACAGGTTCGTGACAGACTTCCACAAACTGAGCAGCGCGACGTCTCTAGCAAGGCAAGCAGCTCACTAAGATGCAGATTCAGCAAACGCTTTTCCCTCTCCTTCGGGAACTCAACGCAATGGATACCATTTCTTCCTAAGGAAGGAGGATTGATCCAAGTGGATATCGATGGCCACCCACCTTGTCTGACTGGCTCAAAACAGTTTTTTGGCAATTTTGGCAATTTACTATTTTTAGCAGTTTTTAACTTCTGAGGCCATTTTTAGGGCCTAAATGAAGGATTTTCAGGATCAACCCAACTTAATTATAGCCAAATGAATTATTGAGGCCCAAAAATGAATCTCCTTGATGATACCTTTCCAATGCACTATCATACGCCTAAAATGAAGATCGTATGCAAAAGTTACGACTCTGGGAAGTTAATGTACTAACTTACCCAAACGGGGCCCACATGACTTTTGGCGCTTCATCTCCTAGGCTTAGTTTTTTGGATGTCTAGGGTTTTTGGCATTCTAGTTTATTGTAAAAAGGCCTTCAGAGCCTCATTGTAATTTTCTTCTTATGAATGCGAGTAGTCGTCACATCTCTTCTCAGAGATAAGCTGCCACCATTCTAGCGAGTCTTTCACTCTATATTTTTACAGTCTCTGTACATTTCTTTCATTAATATAAATCATGTATTACTGTATATCTGTGTTTATGGTTGCATCTATGATATATTTCTATTATATTATTGAATATCCGCGATATCTCTGCGCATTTATTTATTATATCTCCACTCTCATTTCGTGTCAAAAATAATCTAGATCATTTGAAGAGCCAACGCAAAGTGTGAAGAGCCCAAACCATCTACAAGTTCAAATGCTCAGGAGGGATAGCCCGAGTTTATGAAAAGGATGTGCAAGGAGTGCACATCAAAGTTACTAAACACTCTGAGAGCCAATGCAGGGAGTGCATAGGTGAGTATTTAAATTTCAAGACTCAAGGAGAGTACAAAGCCAACACGCTATTGAAGTGTTGGTAAAGCTCTAGAGGAAGAGTGTGACTACTAGGAGGGAACAAGAAACCGTTTGGAGGAACAAAGGGCTGAGACCCTTTGGAGTCTGAGCAATTACAAGTTCATAATAAATAGTGCAAGTGTGCATAGAGTCCCTATAAGGTGTGCAGAGGCCAAGAACCTTTTAAGGTTCAGATTGTGGAAGGAGTGCAATGAGTGCACCGACGGTTTTCATAAACCATTAAGTTCCAAGGAAAATTTATGCAAGAAGTGTGAAAGAGGTCAAATATTCCAAGTGACAAAGCTCAGGAGAAAGAACATCTTGTTGCCAGAAGGGAACAAGGATTTGTTGAAGGAGAAAAGGGCCAAGTCCCTTTGAAATCCCAAGGAGTCGGAAAATCTTAGGAGGGAGATCATTACAATGAACGTAGACAAAGGCAGTGGCCTTTGAAATATTTTTAAATATCCCAAGTTCGGAGGAGATCACAGCGGTGAAGGTGGAAGCTACAACAACCATCAGCTTGATGGTGGAAATAGGTCTGGACCGCTAGATATAAGTCCATACAAGAGGAGGAGCACACAATAGTGGAGAAAAGACCCGAGCCATCAGATCTGAGTGAAAGGATGAAGATTCATCGAATCAAGGTAAGAAGCATGGGGTTTAACCCTTGAGTTTATTTGGAATTTGTGAGTTCGATGATTTTCACATGTTGGGTGTAGAGGATAAAATACTCCCGAAGTCCCCAAGCCCAAAGAAAATCTGGGTCATTGGTAGATAGAGGACACTTATCCGCAGGTTAGGGGTAGTCTGGAAGTCTGACTATCTGACAATTTTGGAGCATAGGCGCAGGAGTGTGCAAGTTTCCCAGAGCTCTGAAGGCTGGAGCACATCCTAGCCATTGGCACCAAGTGCATGTGTCAACAGATCTCACAATTTGGGAGTGTGGGACTTCGAAAAATTTGGGTCATCGTGCTAATAAGAGGAGAAAAACATAAGGTTCTGAAGCTTGGAATGGATCCTAACCGTCGGTGTCAAGTGCATGTGGCAATCAATCACGTGATTTAGAGACTTAACACTCTGAAATAATTGGGGTATGAGTTGTTAAGGTGTGAGAAATCCAGAAGGCCAAAGGCCAGAGTAGGTATTTACCGCCATTTGAGGGTGACACATGGAGTTTGAATCCCATTCCTTCGCCAATTTAGTGTTCAAAAATCCAGAGGATTGGAGGTGATAAGGGGAAGGAAATCTTGAAGCCCAGAGTTACAAAGAAGATCTTGGCCATTAGTTTGTTGAGGATTGTGGACCGTTGGATTTGTGAACCTTCGGAGAGTTCACCAGTTTGGTGTTCAAAGGATTTGGAGAGTTTTGTAGTGGAGATATCTGAACTCTCAGAGCCTGGAGTGATTCTAGACTGTATATCTAGGACAGAGCAGGACCGTTGATCCTCGAGTCTATCCCGAAGTTTAGAATTCATGAATTTGGAGGAATTGTATGTTGGAACGGGGAATACTCCTAAAGCCCGAAGTCCTATAAACTCTCTGAGTCGTAGATCACGGCGTGTGTTGTGAGTTGTTGATCCTCTCCATTGTTCGACTTGTTGTAGCAAGAGTTGGTTCTAGGCTGTAACAGAGCCAAGCCTTAGCACATTTTAAATGAAAAAAATAAGTTATCATTCAGAACTTGATTAGGGTTGAGTGCAAGTAAATTATGAGATAACCACGAACCACTTTTTATTAGAAGCTACCCCTCCCAAACCGAGAGGGATCTCTCAAATATATGTCATGACAAGATATTCAATAATCTTAACAGTGGGCATATCTGTGGGTAATAGAAAGTTTTGAGGTTTTTAGGGTTAATGGGTTGGACCGAAAAGTAATCCATTAGGCATGGAGTCAAATGATCAAGCAAGTAATAAGAGTGTTTCGGTAATGGAAATCCATGGAGAAGAGGTGAGATAGAATATGATTACAGAGGGAAGGATTTATAAAAAGTATGGCAGCAGAATAAATAGAAAACATATCAAAATGCAAGGAGCACTTAGCAATGAGTGAATTCCAAGCATAAATCAGTGGAAAGAGATAGTTGGGACAGAGCATTTAGCAAAGGATGAATTCCAAACCTTCAGATCTCTGCAAGAAATAACCTCTAACCAGTTGTGTATAAAATAAAAGAGGCTTTTGTGCATCTATTTATTCTTAGAAAAACCCTCTCTCAACTCCCTGATATCCGTTTTCATTTGCCCCAAATCTGCATTTAACAAACATGTGTCAAAACAGGAAAATATGAAATCCGAAAATTAGGGCTCGGAGATGGATTTGATTCTCCCAAGCTGTGACACCTGTAGGAAACCTGATAGAGGCTAATGATCTCTAATATTTTAGGCACAAAATCCTCCATTTTTTTCTCAAAATGATACTCCAATCGCTCAGAATCATCATTTGAAAATGATGACTCAGCACGGTAAAAAATGTCACATTTCTGAAAATGAACCTCATCTTTCAGGGGAATTTTGACTGCCTTACCAATATACAAATGAAGTTCTGAAGACACCATTGGAAAGATTAGGATTTTTAGATGTTGATTGACTATTTGAACGCGGAAAACGACCTCTCCACGGCTAAGAAAATTGCATTTTTCTAAAGCAGTTTTGCATATGACTGGAGTCTCGATTTCGGGTTTTCGGGTTTCATGGTTTTCGGTATCATGTCTTCAAGAGTTATGACATGAAAGGAATCTTGAATCACTATGGGATTAATTATACAATAACATTTTTTCTTAATCTCTTAATTAATCACGATTAGCAATTAATCTTTAACCTTTCGTAGATTTAAGTGTTGGGACTTCAATAATGCTTGACGCGAGAAATCCTTAATCGGGAAATTGCAATGAGATTTGTTAACGTTAATCTTTCTTAATATTTAATTAACCTGACTTATCCTTTAATACTTTAGTAAATTCATGGATCGTGGTTGTAGTTATTAAAATATCTATGTCGGCCAAATCCATGATGGCCAAAAATCTCAGACTCGTGAGATTTTTCTCCATGTGGCCTAATGCTCAGTGTATGTGGTCGTTCCACTGCCAATGCTTCCATTCATTCTCCTTTTGAATCAATGCTTGAACATATGGTACATTTCTTTGATTCTCACGTGAACCCTGTCTTTGGATTTTTCGTGAGTTGTCTTGTGACCGTTATACTGCTGTGGCATTTAGGGTTGATTTCAGTGATATTTGACTGAAGATGATAGGTAGAGAAAATTTAGTGATGCGCGTGACAGACAAATGGCCATTTTCTCACATCTACACTTTCAGTAGTTAAACACTATAAATTATTTCTCTCCTAAGTTACCGAAAGCCAAAATTTCAATATTTGTTACAACAGAGGCTCCATCTAAGAATGGTTCTTTCCTGCAAAGTGCCAAGAACACTAGACCACGTGCCTTCATCCATTGGGTGACTTGAAATCATCCTTATCAAACTCTGAACTCTGTCACTTTACTTGCACCTTTCCAAAACAAAAAAAAACAAAAACGCTTATGCATTCATTGGGCTATGGAGTCGTAATGCTTTAAAACAAAACCATACTGGATTCCAAACTAAACCGGAAACATACTAAAAACCATTGTTGTAGTCTAGTGATCAAACTCAATCTTATTTATGTACATCACCTACTCTAACCGATATCACTTCTTTGTTCAAGTATAGGAAAACTTCCAAATCAACCAAGCGAGTATCCGACTAACAAACTTAATTATACTTCCATCTTTGAGAAAAAGGATGACATGAGGAGATGCAAATTTCAAAGCATGCCCTAGGAGCAGGTACTTACAGTTTTTAAATTCAGACTTCAAGAATTCGGAAATAAAAAATTCAGTCCCCCATTTTGACTCCATATAAACTGCTACTGGATCATAAAAGTCACATAGAAATACCTCATTTTGTTTCTATTCCAACTGACTGAAATGTTGTTTCTTGCTTCATTTACTGATCTGAATGTTAAATGTGGATTGCTCAATATTTTTTGGGAAAGAATGCATGATCAACTTCTGATCTGAACCTGTCTGCTCTCTTTCATCATATCCCTGTAATTTGAAACCATCACTATGATATGCTGGCCTATTACAACTGACAATTTTTAGGAGAGAAGAAGAGATATGTTCTTCATTTCCTACATTACTATCTTGATAATGATCAAATGAAAACTGAGTCTGAAAATATGCATCATGAAAAAATTTATGATCACCCTCTCCAACAATGATATCTTTAGAGGATGTATCAAAGTTAAAAGGATATTCACTGGACTCTTGAACAACATATTCATATCTATTTTCAACCATAACATTCATACTTTTCTGATCATCTCTTAGTTTATAAATAGGATTTGATGAAATTTCATTAGACAACAAATATTTAAAATCCTCTTCATCGTCACTATATTTATCGAATACTAGAAAATCAGAATAAAATCCTAAAGGTTTCTGCATTGAAAAATCAACAATTTGATCTTGAAATAGATTTCGAAAAAAATCATTGTCTTCTTCATCATCAACAGCCTTTACATCAAAATCTAAATCATTATCGAACACCAAACATTCTTCAGGATGGTTAAACATGATAGCCACCTTTTTTTCATGAAACAAAACAGAGTCTACAAGATCTTCAAGACTGTGTGGATGATGCAGATCTGTGTAAGCAGGGGTTGCAACATGACTGTTCAGGAGCAAATCTATCTCTTCTTATGTTAAAGGAGGAGGTGGTCTGTGCAAATTCTGGATCAAGCAACTATTGTTTTCTTTCTCTTCTATAGGTTGACCATGATGTTGAATATCTTCTTCGTGAATGTGATCACAAGAGATATCATGTCCTACTTTTTTATCAGCCAACTCTTCTTCATACTGATTATCTTCATCGACTTGAGAAATTTCTGATATTCATTCCTCCTCTTCAAGAAGATGTGTTTGATCTATTTTCCTTATGAATTTTATATTACAACAATCTTCAAAAAGTATTTCAGCTGAATAGATTCTTTTACAATGCTGATGAAAAAGTATGTGAAAATCTTTCAATGAAGGAATACTGGCATGAGGTAAAGATTTATACTAGAGTCTAGCATCTCTTTCCAACGAAAACATAAACAATTTCATGAGGACATCTTCATGATGTATATTTAATTCATCCATGAGCTTGTGGAATTCAAAAAAGTGTTGAGCAGGATTGTCGTCCGCATATTCTCCAAATTTAGGAAGGACATCTTCCCAAAATTTAATGTCTCGAATAGTGTTTGGAAAACCATAAACATTTGTAAATTCCAGAGAACCAAACCTTGCAGCAATCTGAGCAGTGAACGAATCCGACATTTTGAGACCAGTGGATTCGCCAGTGAATCTTGTAGATTCTTCGAACCAAGGAGTCGTCAGGTGAATGATCACATCCAATTGAATGCCTATCCCTTATTCACCATCAAGAAATAGATCTGAACTTTTTTTCGTATCTCAGGGAAGATAACTTCGTTCCTCCATCCCCGGCAGCGGCGCCAGAAAATGTTGTAGCAAGAGTTGGTTCTATGCTATAACATAGCCAAGCCTTAGCACATTTTAAATGAAAAAAATAAGTTATCATTCAGAACTTGATTAGGGTTGCGTGCAATTAAATTCTGAGATAACCATGAACCACCTTTAATTAGAATCTTCCCCTCCCAACCCAAGAGGGATCTCTCAAATATATGTCATGATAGGATATTCAATAAGATTAACAATGGGCAAATCTATGGGTAACATAAAGTTTTGAGGTTTTTAGGGTTGATGGGTTGGATCGGAAAGTAATCCATTGGGCATGGAGTCAAATGATCAAGCAAGTAATAAGAGTGTTTCGGCAATGGAAATCCATGGAGAAGAGGCAATATAGAATTTTATTACAGAGGGAAGGATTTATAAAAAGTATGGCATCAGAATAAAGAGAAAACATATCAAAATGCAAGGAGCACTTAGCAATGAGTGAATTCCAAGCATAAATCAGTGGAAAGAGATAGCTGGGACATAGCATCTAGCAAAGGATGAATTCCGAGCCTTCAAATCTCTGCAAGAAATAACCTATAACCTGTCCTACAATAGAGCATCTAACAAACGGATGAATTCCATTACAAACACATGTTACAAATCAGGAAGAAAAATTGAATGGAATAGTATGAAAACTGAGTAATTGATCCGAATTATTTTCGGCACGAAATGAGAGCAGAGATATAATAAAGAAATGCTCAAAGATATTGCATATATTCAATAATATAACAGAAATTTATCAGAGATGCAACCATAAACATAGATATACAGTAATACATGATTTCTATTAATCAGAGAAATGTACAGAGACTGTAAAAATACAGAGTGAAAGACTCGCTAGAATGGTGGCATCTTATCTCTGAGAAGAGATGTGACGGCTACTCGCATTCACAAGAAGATGATTACAATGAGGCTCTAAAGGCCCTTTTACAATAAACGGGAATTCCAAAAGTCCTAGACATCCAAAAACCTAACCCTAGGAGATGAAGCGCCAAAATTCACATGGGCCCCGTTTGGGTAAGCGAGTACATCAACTTCTCGGGGTCGTAACTTTTGCATACGATCTTCATTTTAGGCGTGTGATAGCTCGTTGGAAAGGTATTGTCGAGGAGATTAATTTTGGGGGCTCAATCATGCCTTTGGATATTATTGAGGACCTCAATCTCGAAAAACATTCATTTGGACCCTCAAAATGGCCCCGGAAGTTAAAACCTGCTAAAAATAGTAAATTGCCAAAATGGCTAGAAAACTGTTTTGAGCCATTTGGAAAAGGTGGGTGGCCACCGATATCCACCTAAATCAATCCTCCCTCCTTAGGAAGAAATTTTCTCCATTACGTTGAGTTCCCGGGGGAGAGGGGAAAGCGATTATTGAATCTGAATCTTGGTGATCTACTTGCCTTGCTGGAGAAGTGGCGTTGCTTAGCTTGTTGAAGGCTATCATGAACCTTTGGTTAGAAGGTTTGGACCTTTTTAACTAATCTGGCTATTTTATATGACTGTGTGTAGAAGGAATCTTCGTGCTTTGCTACAACCTTGTCGACCTGCTTTTGTTGGATAGAAGGTGCCTAGGCCGAAGTTGTGGTGGTTGCAGTATCCTTCTGTTCACCCTTTGAATAGATTGTGGAGAAGATGAATTTTGTAGTATGAGATACTACCTTGAAGCACTGTTTAGGTGGGGCAGTAGTTGGAACTACCTCTGGTATCCTATAGAGATGACCCCCAAGAGTAATAATGAGACTACGGGGTCGAGACTCATAGATAGCATGGCGTTTCCACATATATGGTTGGCCCAAGAGAACATCACAGACATCTAGTGGGGCAACATCACATAATACCTCATCCTTGAAGGGTTGTATGCCATATGACAATCGACACTACTGGCTGACACGAAGATCTCATCCTTGGCGAAGCCACCTGATGCTGTATGGTTGCGGGTGTGGTGTTGTCGACAATCCCAACTGTTTGACGACCTCTGCTGAGATGAGCTTCTTCTAGCTTCCACTATCAACAATAAAATGTAGCGGGTCCCCTTCACCCACATCTGTGAATGAAAAAGGTGCTCCCCCTCTTTTGGATCTGTTGGTTCTTATGATTGAATTGCTGCGGTCGCGACAATAGCAGTGGGGTATGCGTCAATGATCTGTCTTTTACCAGTATTTTCATAATCAGATTCTAAATCAGGGTTCGTCTCCTTGTCTTTGATCTCAGCCACTAATGAATTTTTTAAGCGACATTCATTGGTGTTGTGCCAGGGGCTTTTGTGGAAATCGCACCATTTTTTGGTGTCCTTCTTTGTCTTCTCGTGACCCTTCTTTTCTTGTGGCTTGGACTGGTTTTCAGGAGACTGCTTGTTAGGGATGTCTTTGTCATACTTTGGTTGTTGTGGATTTGCAGACCCAAACTCCCGTTTGTTCTGGTGCTTAAATTTCTGCTCGATTTTAACAGCATATCGATAGGC
>ML800155.1:234607-244752 GCA_009831015.1 Picea engelmannii
TTTGGTTCTGAAATACCGTGGGGCTCTACACAGATACATCCAAACTGAAATGGATTTTTTGGACATCTCATCACTTGGTGCTGCCTATCGATATGCTGTTAAAATCGAGCAGAAATTTAAGCACCAGAACAAACGGGAGTTCGAGTCTGCAAATCCACAACAACCAAAGTATGGCAAAGACAGCCCTAACAAACAGTCTCTCGAAAACCAGTCCAAGCCATAGGAAAAGAAGGGTCACGGGAAGACAAAGAAGGACATCGGAAAATGGTGCGATTTCCACAAAATCCCCTAGCACAACACCGATGAATGTCGCTCAAAACAGTCATTGGTGGCCGAGATCAAAGACAAGGAGCCGAACCATGATTCAGAATCTGATTCTGAAAATACTGGTAAAAGACAGATCATCGACGCAGACCCCACTGCTATTGTCGCGACCGCAGCAATTCAACCAGAAGAACCAACAGATCCAAAAGAGGGGGAGAGCCTTTTTCATTCATATATGTGGGTGAAGGGGACCTCGTTGCATTTTATTGTTGATAGTGGAAGCCAGAAGAACCTCATCTCAGTAGAGGTCGTCAAACAGTTGGGATTGTCAACAACACCACACCCGCAACCATACAGCATCGGGTGGCTTCGCCAAGGACGAGATCTTCGTGTCAGCCAGCAGTGTCGATTGTCATATGGCATCTAACCCTTCAAGGATGAGGTATTATGTGATGTTGCCCCATTGTATGTCTGTGATGTTCTATTGGGCCAGCCATATATGTGGAAACGCCATGCTATCGATGAGTCTCGACCTTGTAGTGGCATTATTACTCTTGGGGGTCATCTCTATAGGATACCAAAGGTAGTTCCAACTACTGCCCCACTTAAACGGTGCTGCAAGGTATTATCTCATACTACAAAATTCATCTTCTCCACAATCTATTCAAAGGGTGAACAGAAGGATACTGCAACCACCACAGCTTCGGCCCAAGCACCTTCTATCCAACAGAAGTAGGTCGACAAGGTTGTAGCAAAGCACAAAGATTCCTTCTGCACACAGTCATCTAAAATAGCCAGACTGGTTAAAAAGGTCCAAACCTTCCAGCCAAAGTTTCATGATAGCCTTCAACAAGCTAAGCAACGCCACTTCTCCAGTAAGGCAGGCAGATCACCAAGATTCAGATTCAGCAATCGCTTTCACCTCTCCCCCGGGAACTCAACGCAATGGAGACCATTGCTTCCTAAGGAGGGAGGATTGATCTAGGTGGATATCGGTGGCCACCCACCTTCTCCAACTGGCCCAAAACATGTTTCTGGCAGTTTTGGTAATTTACTATTTTTAGCAGTTTTTTTGGGTCCTGAACTTTCGGGGCCATTTTGAGGCCCTAAACAATGTTTTTTGGGGTATGTTGTTGTCACAAAATAGCATCTAACGATGCTATTTTGTCTCGAGTGTTGTAGTTGTCGGATAAATCTTTCCAATGAGCTATCAAGCGCCCCAAACGAAGATCGTATGCAAAAGTTACGACCCCAGGAAGTTGATGTACTAACTTACCCAAATGGGGCCCACATGACTTTTGGCGCTTCATCTCCTAGGGTTAGGTTTTTGGATGTCTAGGACTTTTGGCATTCCCGTTTATTGTAAAAAGGGCCTTCAGAGCCTCATTGTAATCATCTTCTTGCGAATGCGAGTAGCCGTCACATCTCTTCTCAGAGATAAGCTGCCACCATTCTAGCGAGTCTTTCACTCTGTATTTTTACAGTCTCTGTACATTTCTCTGATTAATAGAAATTGTGTATTACTGTATATCTGTGTTTATGGTTGCGTCTCTGATACATTTCTGTTATATTATTGAATATCTGCAATATCTCTGTACATTTCTTTATTATATCTCCGCTCTCATTTCGTGTCGAAAATAATCCAGATCAACAGTAGATGTGTGTGTTTAGACAAAGTGAAAGGTGTGAGTTTGAAATAGGCCAAGTGTGGCCAACAAGCTAATTAGAGGCCAACAAAATGTAAATCAGGCCCAGAAGGCGAGAAGACCGTTTTACAATTCATGTACAGATTCATCAATAGAATCATCTATGTGTTTTATGGGCTCTCTATATAAATTTTAAATCAAGCATATTTCAATTGAATCAATATTTGTGTTTTAAGTCTATATTTGGACTTTCCTAATTCATGTGTGTGTAGGTGCGACGAGTGTGATCAAAGAACAGAAGGAAACGAATTGATTTCCTTAAGAACCAGTGAAAAATACCTTCTTTACTAGTCAGAAGAGTTGAGGACCATTGATCATTTATCAAGTGTAGATATCAATGATCCTGAATAATCATTGAATGATCGGGGGAAGTGATCATATGCAGAATGCAGAGAAAGATCTGGAGCGTCAGATCTAGGTGGCATTAATTGAGGCGGTCGATTATTTTGGATCAAATTTAGAAAAATGGTAGTGTGAAGTTATAAGTCCAACAGTCCAGTGACTGACAGACCAGACCAGTCGGTATTCCAACCCATGACTGGATCGGTCGGTACCCATAAGTTCGATTTGGTAAGTGTGTGTGAAGTCTTGAAAGCTAACAACCCGGTGTCTGATACACATGGAAGTCATTTGTTCAAAATGATGATCAACAGTGAAGAGAGGCGCATTGGAAGTGTGGTGGAGCTGAGGATATAACTGTCCATCTAAACATAATATTAACGACATAGAGGAAGGTTGATCAAAAAAAGTGTTAAATACTTAATGTGTCAGATCAGACACAGGAAAAATACAAGTGTAGAGAGATGTCCGACAGTGTGAGGCCAGTACATGTTAGCATACGTGTATATTCAATAATAAGTGACGCGTGACCCTTTAAGGAAGTGACATGTGTCAGTGTCCATTTGAAAGTTGGATCATGTGAAATTCACAGATCAAGGTGACACGTGGAAACTTAGTCATCGTTGAGACGTGGCATATCCACGTCAACAGCTCCACGTGGTTAGCTACATGTCATACCAGATTGGGGTCGTGTGAGAGATTTGCGAGTTATAAACTTCGATGATCCAATCCCGATATATGTAATCCAAATGTAAGGGAATATGTTCAGGAGATGACATGTGGTGACAATATCGTGACCATTGATCATGATAGGATCAACAGACGATATTTTATTGTCCACTGCATCAGGAAAATAAAGGGGTAAGTTCACGTTCTTTGGGAAAGCCAAGAATCTAACATCCATGCCCATGGTCCCAATGCATAGTTACATGGAGTAAGCGACAAAGAATAAGCACATTTTTGTATTAAACCCAGGTTTTGAATTTAGTCATATGAAGGCCTATGCAAATGGAAAGCTCGAGGTATGTAGAGGAGTTTAGTGCCAGGAAAAAATGATTAAGGTTTTAAAACACAAAGTTTTAGAAATTTGTTTACAGAGGAGATTTGGGCCTGAGAGATTTTTGGTAAGCACTCATTACAGTGTTGTGGAGTTTCATCTTAACTCTGCACCTGTGGGCAACGAAGATCCCTGCGGGGGTCTTCATCAATTTTTAATCTATTTTTGTCTTGACATATATCAAAATCCTAAAATACATACCTCTTTTATTTCTCCTATAACTTTTTGTCAGCTTAACCATTTTTAAAATGAGTTATATGCCACACTAGAAGAGACTGATATCTACAATCTAAAACAAAAAAAAAAAAATTATAATGTTAAGACCCTTGTAGCCTACACTATTGGAAGGCCTTGTAATTTCAAGGACATATTGAATTTCATAATTTTAAAAAATATAAAATTGATATTATAATTTAAAATATATATATACCACACTAGTCCAATGGATTCTCTACAAATATGAAAAATTTTGGAAGGAAATTCCATCATTAAGGTACTCAACACCTGCACTAACAAATACATATACCTTATATTTTGATAGAAAAATAACATACCACTCTTATAAAAACTCAAATTTCACATAGTTATTCACAATTTCTATAAATAAAAATTGTATATTCGGAAAGATAATTCGATTTCCTACATTTAATCTTTTTATACCATATTCAAATTCATTGTAAAAGTACCTTCAATAATCCCTCCAAGTTAACAAAATGTTGTTTTTTCATGTTTGCATTGCCACTAATGTGTCATGAGAGACCATCATTAGCTTGCACTCACCCATAGATTAGTTTATTATAATGGAATTTTTAATATATGCATATCATTAATCTCTTAAGTTTCTAAATAGAAAAGTGGAGTGGAACACAAGACATGTTAGATGACTAGAATTAGGGAAAAGTTGTAATTTTGCATTGAAGCATAAATTAGGGAAGTAGAATAAAGTAGTTGAGTTGTTGAGTAGAATACCACCAATGTTTATTACCATGAATAATGAAATGGTTGCACTTGAACATATCAAAGAGATGTATGGGCATAACTAGTTGGAGTCTATCCATTCATATGGCTAATTGGAGTCTTTCTTGATATTCCATTTTGGATCCACCATTGCATACCTACTCAATATAAGTACCAGTATCAGTTCTTGTTATGTCATAATCAATACCAACATAAATTCCCATTATAGATATATCCTCCACAACGTAACTCAATTAGTGGTTCATGTGTGATACCCATGCACCCTGCCTACACTCTATGTTATCTAAGTCGCAATACACACTATGTTGTTAGATAGTTGGCTTAGTTTGATGGAAAGTTGGTTTGGATTGTTGGTTTTCATTGATTTCAACCCTTGTAGAGTGATATTGTATATTGATGTCAACCCTTGGAGAAGTCTGGTGGCAAATTTCGGTAGCGCAAAAGTATGGGTAAGGTACCCGAGTTTTTTTGAGGTATAAAGGAATGAAGATTAGTGAATATGAAGGTAATACTATTCTAGATGGATATTACATGACATGCCATTTCCGTTGATATGTGGAACACCATGTGGTTCCTCATGGTTAGTGAGATATGGCCTTGTGAAGTTGGAGGACCCCCAAGAGTATTCTAAAAGCCCATAGAAGATCAACAAGAAGTTAATTATTCTATAAAGTCTTCAAGAAGATTCCTAGTCAATGTGGTTGAAAGAAGAAATTAATTAAATAATGAAGTTGAAAAAGTGGCTAAGTGGACAAAGTGGCTAAATGGACAAAGTTGGTTAAGTGGACAAAATGGCTAATTGGACAAAGTGGTTAAGTGGAAAAAGTGGTTAAGTGGACAAAGTGGATAAGTGGTTAAGTGGACAAAGTGGCTAAGTGAACAAGTGGTTAAGTGGACAAAGTGGTTAAGTGGATACTTCTAGAGGAAGCTACTTGGAGAGTATAAATAAGAGAGAAAGGGTCTCCCATTAGTATCTATTGAGCATATTGAATATCTACAAGTGAATGAGGTAACCAAAGAAGATCTAAGGATAATTCCAGAGGGAAGGTGAAGTAAAGAAGGTGGAAATTCAAGGGAGGATAAAGTCTTTTGATGATGTTTTCTAAGGTATGTTATTTACAGGTCATCTCACTATTTGCGCAATAACATTTTTTCTAGAATGATTCAAATATTGAAATATGGAGGTTGTTGAGACAACATATCCAACTAATTGTGATAAACATCTCAGCTAGTGGGTCGTTGTATTTTTGGAGTTACAATGTGTGGAAGATAGGGTTTGTGGCTAGTCCTGAAACTAGTCTAAAATAGGCATTCCGGGCAAAAACATCAGAACTTCTTCATAACAGTTCCAAATTCAATGAGACCAAATGAATTGGTTAGAGTATAGTATGTTGTATGTTGTTTACCATCTTCATATACATACAACAAATATTCCATGTGTGGCATGCTATACAAGTTCTCTCTCTAGAATAATCCAGAATTCATCAAGGTCTTCCATTTTTCCTATAACTCCTTTTCTGAGAGATTCCAAGTAGTGAAACCTATAGAATTTGCAGAGAAGACGCTAAAGAATATTGTGTATAATTTTCAGACCTTTATGCATTACATGTACAGATTTATTCTTGTTTCAAGTTAGGGTTGTTGACTAATCCAAAATTAGTCATGTGAGACTCCAATAAAGTTTGATGAAAATACTAGTCTCTTGTTGTTGAAGTTAAGGAAGGTTTGTAGTTCTATGATCAAATACACCAGGTCTGTTACAGAGTTATAGGTATGTTTATATTCATGTTTCGATGGTTACATTTGGTCATGGCATGGTATATGCTTGAGGCTACATAACAATGAGGTTTGGCACATGGTTTTATGTAAGGATTTATGATATTTGGATTATGGATTTTTGATGTATTGTTAGAGGCAAATTTGTGGTTGTCTTGATGTATGTTTTGGTATATGGTTGAGGTATATGTTGAGTTCATGAATGAGATACTTAGTTGATGAGTTTTCATATACATGAGGTGTATGGTATGGGGATGTTGGTACATCTTAATGAGGTATAACTTGGAGTGTTATTGATACATGATTTGTACATGCTTGGTACATTGTTAGAGGAACTTGTTGGTAATCGTTTTGGACATATTTGTAGTGATCTTGGCACATGTTTTATGGCTGATGTGGCATAGCGATCTTGGTATTAGTGATGGTTGTGAGGTGTTGTGATGTGCATGGTTGATGCACTTGTGATGGTACAAGTTGTACTAGTTGTTGATGTACATGATTTGTTGAGTGATATTCTTGTGATATTGGGTATGAGATCTATGTTATCAGATCAGATATATTGATGAGAGTATTGGTACATGTTGTTGGTGTATGTTGGTACAGTTTATTGGTACGTGTTGATTACAGTTTATTGGTACAGATTGGTACAGGTTGTTGGTATAGATTGTGACAAGTTATTGACATAGATTGATATAGGCTTATAGTGATGTATCTCATAGTGACAGTGTGGCAGTGGTTTCATCTATTTTACATGTGTATTTCAAGGCGGTTGGATGGGGCAAGGAAAGGGGATTGTAGCCTCCTTCCGGTTGATGCTGGAGAATCAAGGAGTTGGAGCTTCCTTCAGGTTGGAGCCTAAGAACTAGGTGGTTGGAGCTGGAGAACACAAGGGGTTGGAGCCGAAGAACATAAGGGGTTGGAGCCGGAGAACACAAGGGGTTGGAGCCTCCTTCTGGTTGGAGCTAGAGAATTGAAAGTTGGTTCTTCCTTGAATTTAATTCTTAAAGACATATAAGAAAATCATTTTTTGTATTTCTCTCGCATTAGGTTTCCACATAAAATATTGGTGTACTATGCATTGTGTGGATGTGTCTATTATTGTTTATTGTGCATTGATGGATGTTAATGTTATATGATGCAATAACATATTACTGATGAATTGATGAACATTGTTGAATAATTTAAAGGAATATACATTAGGTTAAAAAGATTAATAATTGGTATAAATTGGTCATTATTGATTCAACCCCCGTGTCAATAATCCAACAATTGGCATCATAGTTGATTCCTTCATGTAACACACCCACTACTGCATAATAAAATTTTCACTTTTCCTCGAGGGACAGAATCCCCGAAGTCCTATAGGGGCCTAGTGTAGGCTAGTTCCTTCCTTATCCACCTCCATGTGATCATGGGTCGCGATCACAGGTCGAACAGGTATGGCGTTCTTTCTCTCTTCGTGACTCATTGCTACCAGAGTGTCGAGTCTTTCAACTCTGCAAACCCCTACACGGAGAAGTGACGAACCTCGACAGGGCTAGCGAGTGGTAAGCTTCCCCCTTGGGGTCTTGTCCACAGGACCCTGTCCTGTGTCTACGCACTTAAGCTAGCCAAGCGCTTATCGACTTTTCACTACTCGCAACCTCATAGGTGGAAGCGTCGAGCTCTCATGCTCTTCTTCTCCGAAATCCCGAGACATGAAAGTCAACAATGGTTGACTTCCTCTTCGTGCTTCTCGCAACTCGCAACCTCGCGAGTTGGAGTGTTGAGACTTCGTGCTTCTATCTCGCGAATCCCCGAGACGCGAAATACAGTAACGGTTGACTTCCTTTCTGGGTGACACGTGCCCACCTGTCAATTACACGGGCCCCACCTGACGGATGTGCCACGTGCTCTCACGAGTCTCAGCTCTCGGCACTTCGCGACTTCTACATTCGAGAGTGACCCCTTCCAACCTATGAATGTGCGATATGCATGATAAGGCCCTGATCCAACGGTCCTCCCGCATCCTGGATCCAACGACTATCCTTGTTCCTCGCGATTTTGCCACTCGCAACTTCGTGAGTTGGAGCACCCAACTCTTGCGCTCTCTCCTTACGAAACCCCAAGATGCGAGAAGTCAACAGAGCATTGACTCCATTCTCCAAGCAACGCGTGTCTGCCTGTCATCCACACGGGCCCCACCTTGTCGTTCTGCCATGCGTTCCTCACTTGTGCCTTGGCTCTCGGCACTTCGCTACTCGGGAAGTCGTAAACGGCTCCTTTTGACCTTCGAACTCACAAACCCCCGATACGTGATGTATCAAGATGCTAGATCCCACGACTGTCCTTCCTCTCTGATCAACAGCCCAGATCACATCGCGATCTCGCGACTTGGGGCTTCGTGACTCCAAGAGTCAGGTCTTCCACCTCCAAACCCATGAATCCCCGATACGTGAAATGGACAGATCTCTACCACCTGTCCTCTTTGATCATCGGCCCAGATCACATCACTATCTCACGACTCGGGACTTCGTGACTCCAAGAGTCCGGTCTTCCAACTCTGAACTCCCAAATCCCCAATACGTGAAATGGACATATCTCTGCCACCTGTCCTCCAACATGGATGGTCCCGATGTCTTCGGGACTTTTGGGACGTAATCGAGTTCACTCTCCCGCTTAAGTAAAGGTTAAGATTGACGGCTTATAGAGTTTTGATGGGTCCCTGGGATCTACGGTCTAGGATCCCATCACGATCTCGCGACTCAGGACTTCGTGACTCCAAGAGTCCGGTCTTCCAACTCTGAACTCCTGAATCCCCAATACGCGAAATGGACAGATCTCTTATGAGCTTAAATCACGAAATTCAAACTCTCGGAGCCTCAAGTTCCCATGACCCCGAGGCCTTAGAAAGCTACTCTTTCTTGCATAAGGGTTCCAGACCCAGATTGCATGAACCCTCAGATGGTTCTCGAGAAATTATCCCCGATCTTAATCAAGTCTCTGGTAAGGTTCAATACAATTACAAGGTTTATGGGGTAATTCTCGGAAAAGAGTACTCTCAAGGGGCCTTCCCAGAATATTACTAGAAACTAAGCAAATAAGATGATTCTCGGTGGAGCGAACTCATGTCTCATATTCATAATATTATTTACATTCTTCGACCTTTTTCACAAGGTTCATTCACATCACACATTCACATTTTTTAGTTTGCCACAGTTCTTGGCCAATATAGTTATTTTTACAAACTGGGGGAAACATGGTGTTACAATTCCCTCCCCCTTAAAGTAACATCGTCCTCGATGTTCTTATCTATTATCATGACATGCATGTACAGAAGTAAACAAAATCAGATATGCCTGTCTCATGGCATCCTCCATTTCCCATGTAGCCTCATCTGGGCCAAAATGTCTCCACTGCACCTTGACCTGTGCAATGGTTCGGTTCTGGAGCGGGGTTTCCTTTCTTTCCAGTATGTACTGAGGTTCTAGTAGAAATTCTCCCTCCAGTTCCACCTGGATCACAGACCAGTCAATTATATGATTAGCATCATGTACATATTCCTTCAATAATGAAACATGGAAAACATTATGTGCTTTTACTGTGGGAGGAAGTGCTAGCCTATAGGCTACAGGTCCCACTCTATCTAGAACCTCAAAGGGTCCACAATACCGAGGTGCCAACTTGGCACAAGCTCCCATTTTCATGGAACTCTTCATGGGCCTAACTCTAAGATATACATGATCTCCCGCTTTGAACTCTCTTGGAGTTCTCTTTTGGTCAACATAACTTTTCTGTCGGTTCTGAGAGACCTTCAGGTTTTGTTTTATCTGAGTCACCTGTTGTTCCATTTCTTTCAACATGTCGAGTCCAAAAGAAATCTTGTTTACGGGATTACTCCATCTAACTGGAGTGTTACACGGTCTACCATAGAGGGCTTCGAAGGGACTCATCTTTAAGGATGCTTGGTAGCCGTTGTTGTAGGCGAATTCTACCAGTGGCAGGTAGTCTTCCCACTTCTTGGGTTGATGCATTACATGCATCCT
>ML800156.1:0-80187 GCA_009831015.1 Picea engelmannii
AAATAACCACTTCTCATATTCCTCCATTGTCATGGTTCCCAACTTGCGTTCAAAGAACTCTTTCATCTTTCTTTCATAGTAATGCAAAGACAAATATTTCTCTTGTAAGTATCCTTTGAACTACCTCCATGATATCCTCTTCTCATCCAATTTCTTGGCTTGCTTAAGTTGATCCCACCACATGGCTACCTTTCCTTGCAAGTGGTAGATGGAAATTCTAGCTTCAACCTGTGAGGGGTAATCATGTAGCTGAAAATATTTCTTCATTTCCAATAGCCAGGCCTCAGCCTCTTCTCCTTTCTTGTGCTCACCATTGAAATTTTGTGGTTTAATCTTCCTTAGCTCACCTTGCAAGATGTTTGTCTCACACCTTCTCCTTTTACTCCTAATATGAGACAAACTTGGGCTTCTCCCTGACCCTTAACTTTTATGAGTTCTTCTAGTGGATTTCCTTGGAGACTGATGGTGTTTACTCATGCTTCTTGACTGCCTATCATTTCCATTATCATCCATTTTGCTATGGGATATTGATGTTGATACTTGTCTAGCACTAGTTGCTTCCTTAGTGCCAAAGTCCTTTTTGACTTACTTATGCAACATGTTTAATATTTGAAGTATCTCTTCATGAGACTTCATAATCCTTTCATTATTAGCTTTATAGATCTACACTTCTCTATGCAAACTTCTCATAGTGACAAGCTCATGCCCATCTCTTCTTCCATTTGACTCTATATCAACATTCCCCATGTTGACATGAAGATCTTTGACCTCTTCCAAATGGTTGTAAGATCCTTGAGAATCTTCCATAACTCTAGTCCTCATATAAGAACCAAAGTTTCTTTCTTGTACCTCTAATTTTGCAAGAAATGTGCATGCAATAATTATTGTTAGAAACATGCATAACATAAAACATTCCATCCATTAGAATACAACTTATGTATTCATCAATTTATGGAGAAAATAATGCACAAAAACAAAATTACGATTCCTTATATGAATTCCTCTCTAAAACATCTTTCCAACGGTTGTACTCATACCTCAATCTGAGTTCTGAGTGAAAAGTTACATCATTTACATGTTGTAGTTTCCACTATTTTACTGCTAGATAAATCTATTTATTAATTTATGAGGAAATGTATTGTCCAATTCAAAATCCTGGGTTGATATATTTCTT
The DNA here is from genome assembly GCA_009831015.1 of Picea engelmannii. Classification (NCBI taxonomy): domain Eukaryota; kingdom Viridiplantae; phylum Streptophyta; class Pinopsida; order Pinales; family Pinaceae; genus Picea; species Picea engelmannii. The sequence continues at coordinate 1,175 of ML800156.1, forward strand.
GTACTCCTCAATTCCTTTCCATCAACTATTTTTTGCTCAAATACGAGCTTCGAGTTGAAAGTTATGGTTCAGAGAAGTTTAGGTTGTTTTACCCAATTTATCCCTACATGCTACATGTGTCTTATTTCTCTTCCCGTGCATTTTTAGGTACCCATAAGAAAAATATAAATTCATCGTTGGCTTCTATTTGTCATAATATTTCCATCAACTACTCTTGTGCCCCAAACAGACTTCTAAGCATGGAATTATGTCCTCCGGAAGTAAATCCAATGCCAAATTTTTACCCTTGTTGTCTTGGTTGTAACTTTTTCATACGAGCTTTGTTTTGCAAACCGTTTAGTGCATTGTATAACTCTCTTCAAGTTATTTTATTTGAGTTGTAGATACATAGTGTACATGTTGGCATGTTTACAGGAAGAATGTGATTTTCATTGATGGTAATAATAGCAGTGAACCAAACCTTGAGAGCGTAGAAGACGAGAAAGCTCAGAAGAGATAGCGGTTTCCAGAAGTGCAGACGAGGTCCAAGAGACGAACTTGCAGGAGGAGAAAAGGTCGAGACTCGTGAACACTTAGAAAACCTTGTAAGTCGGAGAGATCAGAAGCTTAGGAGGAAGAGTGACAGTGGTCGTTGGATCACCGATCCAGAGGACCAACAACTGTCGGATTGAATTAATCGAAGGATAGGATAAGCGAGGAAAAACGATTGAGAATTTGATCATCCAAATTTTCGTTAGTCGTCAGATTGATTTGAGTGGAAGGAAAGGATAAGAAAGGGCTGAGATCTGAGATCTCGATCACCCGGATTTTTGTAAGCCGTCGGATTGAAATAAATGGAAGGATAGGATAAGAAAAGATGGAGAGTCGTTGGATTTAATCCAAGGAAAAGATGCATCACAGACAGATCGAGTCGTTTATCTAAGATCTTGATCAATGAAAAACATTATTTTCGGGTCTAAATATGTGAGGAGGTTACACTCCGGAGAAATCACTTTGGGAGTTTCAATTTGAGATTTGAAATCCCCAAAGCCTAGAGAGTCAGAGAGCCGAAGTAAATCTCGATTGTCCGATCATCCAAAATAGATCTCGGCCATCATATATTCCAGAGTAAATCTCAAGCGTCAGATCATCCAAAGTGGATCTGGTTCATCTGATCCAGAAGAGATGTGGTGTAAATATGTGGACTCCAGGTAAAGACCGGAAGTAAGACTCAACCGTTTGATTCAAGGACATGTGGCAAACCATGTCAACAAGGACATGTGGAAGATAACGTTAGCAAGTACATGTGGCAGATCACGTCATCAAGGACATGTGGCATACCACATCAGCGAGTGACATGTGGCAACCACTCATCCCGTGCCAAGTCAGCATGTGACGTGTGTAATTTTATGTCACACCGGGAGATTTTCTTGGGGAGTTTTACCACCAACAAATGACAAAAGCTCCAAAGTCCCGAAGGCCAAAGTTGCGAAGGGTCGAAGTTGCGAAGGGCCGAAATATGGGAATGACGAAGGGTGAAGTTTTGGAGCAAAGGATAGATGTTGGATTAAAGAGGACAGATGCCAACAGATATTCCATTTCAAAAGATATCCAGTTAGAAGAAATGAGAAGTTGAGATTTGAAATCTTCGAAGTCTAGATACCTAAAGGATATCTCGACCGTTAATCTGAGAGGGACACGTGTCAGTGGATTTTCAACTCCAGAATATTGACGTATAGAGGAAAGAAGGGTTTGAGAGTTGAAACTCTCGAAGCCTGGATCACGAAATCAATCGTAGCCGTTGATTTGGAAGGAAGCTACGTGGAGATCTGGGATCACGTGTGGAAGGAGGAAAAAAAGGAAAATAGTAGTCGTTGATCGAGTAGCATCACCAAGGGATTGGAGATCAACGATCATGCTCAATTGCAGGGCCAGAACATGCTCGAGTGTTAATTTTTCTTGAGCGGGCCGTAATCAAAACCACAATATCGCTAAAGGCATACATGGAGCTCTGTAGTGAATTGTGGGGAGAAAAGTGGGTTGATGTAAAATATCCTTTGGTCGCGCCCACAATCGCGTGGTCATGTGAGATCATCACCCAAGGTCAGATCGAAAGAAGGAGCTAGCACTCGCTAGACCAAGATCGTGAAGTGCTCGAAACTTAGGCATGTGGTTATAGCCATGGTCACATCAACGAAAGGAGGAGCTAGCACATCGCTAGCCTCCACTTCGGATATCGGGAGTTGGGATAATCGATATATCTCATACCAAGATTCCTGAAGTCGCGAGTCATGAAGCGCCTGTTGGTTAGGCATATGGGCACCGCCAATGGTCATGTGAAGGAAGGGGCTTGGAAGCCAAGGAAGCAAAAAATGATTGGTTGTAACTGACAGAGAAGACGAAGAGTTGCGACTGCCAGAGAAGCCAAATAATATTTGGATAACGACCACTGATGATGAATAGATTCGGTATAACCATAAGAGAAGACGAAGAGTTGTGATGATGATCCGGCAAAGGATTTGGGTGAGAAAGACATGCAGAACAGAGAAGAGTGTGTGTGTTTTTTTCAAGAGTTATGCATGTGGGTAGAATGTGACCATGTACAAGACCTGAACTGGAGATCAGAGGTGTAGTGTATAGCATGCAAAGACATCAAAGAGTATAAAGGAAGAAGAGAAGTTGAACAGAGGTATCAGAGTGCGTAGCAGGAGAAAGAGAAGAATATAGAAGAGGAACATAGTAATAGAAGATGGAAGAGGCAGAGGAGACATGGAGTTGTAACAGACCATATCAGAGACAGATCAAGTAAGTAAAGTTTTGTAATATTCAATCAGGGTGGTAGGGTGGTGCTAGGGAGGATTGTGGTCCTCTAAATTCTAGTTGGTGCTAGAAGATATTCTGGGAGTTGGTGCTTCCATCTAGTGGGTGCTAGAGAACCCTGAGAGTTGGTGATTCCATCTAGTTGGTGCTAGAGAAATCTGAGAGTTGGTGCTCTCTACAAGTTGTAGCTTTCTATCAGAGGTTGTAGCCTCATATTTGAGTTGGAGCTCAAAGAATATGATATACATGAAAGTTGGAGCTTGATTGACATCCTAAGAAGAAGAGGTTTTCACCCTTATGGGTTTCCTCATGAAAATCAGTGTCTCTGTGTATTTTGTGTGATTGATCAAATATTTTATATCTATGCATGTTAAGTTATCAACAACACAATAAATAATAATCTAGAAATAATCAGAAAATAACAGGAAAGGTTTTAAGATTATATACATAACTTATTCACCCCCCCCCTCTCAGTTATATTTTCAACAATTGGTATCAAATCCGGTGCCTTTGATCAAAGGTAGATCCATAAGCTTGAACATGACTAGTCATGATGGAAGTTCAACTAATAGACCCCCTATGTTTTATGGAACAAACTTTGTCTTCTGGAAAATAAGAATGAGAACATATTTAATGTCTTTGGGTGCTGATGTTTGGGATTTCTTTGAAAAGGGATATGTGAAGCCTGTAGTCTTGGCCTTAAAAGATGATAAGCCAGAGTTTAGCTTTAATGCAAAAGAAATGAATTCCATCCTCAATGGACTTGCTGAAGCCGATTTTGTCAAAGTCATGCACTTTGATTAAGAAAAAGTTATGTGGGACAAGCTGATAAGTAGTTATGAAGGTAATGAAAAGGTGAAAGATGCAAAACTTCAAACTCACAGATTGAAACTTGAGCAGTTAAAGATGGATGAAGACAAAACTATCAATAAGTACTTCTTACGTATAGAAGAACTTGTCAACACTATGAAAGGCCTAGGTGAAACGATAAGTGAATCTTTTCTAGTCCAGAAAATATTAAGATCTCTTCCTGATATATTTAACTCAAAGGTCTCCGTTATAGAGGAAATAGTTGATCTCAAAACGTTGACACTAGATCAACTTCTTTGAACCCTAACTGCTTATGAAATGAGAATCACCAAAGGTAAACCCACTACAAGAGAGACATATTTTAAAGTAGAGAAAAGCACAGACTCCGATATAGATGAGATTGAAGAAAATTTTGTGAGAAGACTGAAGAAAGGATCATACAAATACAAAGGTAAACTTCCCTTCAAATGTTTCAACTGTGTTAAGAAAGGTCATTTTGAATCTAAGTGTACTCACAAAAGAAAGGATCAGACATATGACGATGAAGAGAATCACAAACACAAGAAGGTCTATAAAGAGAATAATTTTAAGAAGAAAAACCTTTGTGTAAATAATGATGATGATTCCTCAGATGACGAAAGCAGTGACTCTTCTATTGAAGATAAAATAAATGATATCATGATAATAGATTTAGAATATATAAACACTGAATATACAAGAAGTGAGTTCGATGATTGTGAAGCAGTAGTAGATCTTGAAGGAGAACTTGTCAGTGCCATGGAAGAGATTGATAGACTCAGAGAAAAGAAAATAAAACAAAAATGGTTACTGCTCAGGTATGAGAAAACATGCAATGAACCATATGAAGAAATTTCTCTGTTGAAGGTTAAGTTAGAATAAGCTAAGAATATTGAAGACATCCTCAAACAACAATTGAAGGAATCCTAAACAAAAGGTGAAAAATTGGAAGTTGAAGTAGTGACTGTCAGAAAGGATCTAGAGAAATTTCAGGCCTTATATCATCAGAATATGACAAGTATTAAAGCCTCAGAAGGATTAGCCTCCATTTTGAATCAGCAAAGGAATTCAAAGTTGAAAACTGGTTTGGGTTATGAAGAGGGATCAAGTAGTGGTCAGCCAAGCAAAACATAATCCATCAAGTTTGTCAAATCTACAACCATTGACAACAACAAACCCATAGAAACAAAGGAAGAGAATCAACCACCAAGGAGGAGTGAAGGAAAAGCTACCAGAACTCAATCTGTAGAACAAATAAATAATACACCTTCTGCTCAAGGAAATCATCAACATGGAAGAAATCAACCTACTCAAAGAGGACAACCATTTTCCAGGTACAAAGATTTTTTCTATGGATATTGTTTTTACTGCTCTAACTTTGGCCAAAAAGGTGTAAATTGTTCTTTAAGATTTAGACATGAGCAATCAAGATAGCCAAGGAATAAATATCTCCCACAGCAAAGAATGAGACAACCAAGTAACAAACAAACACAAACTGCAAATCATGTGATGGCTGGGAAAAGGACGCAGATTAAACATAACAATCATTACGATCCTTTATTCAATGAACCAGGTTGTTACATCTTCTATAATTATGGACATAAAGCCGCAGACTGCTGCTTAAAAAACTATAAGCCAGATTCAAATCGCAAAGATGAAAACGTCAAGGTTTGGAAGAAGAATGAATATAACAAGTTTGGATTAGTGTTGTCAGCTCAAGGACAAAAATACCCCTGGTATATTGACAGTGGATGCTCCAGTCATATGACAGGTGACAAAAGTAAGTTCTTATTACTCAAAGAAAATAAATTAGGGAGTGTGACCTTTGGAAATGATGCTCCAGGAAAGATCAGAGGTAAAGTTCTAGTGAACTTAAGTAATGGAAGAAGCAAAGCTCAATATGTATTATTTGTTGATGGTTTAAAGCATAATATTCTTAGTGTCAGTCAAATATGTGACAGAGGATGTGAAGTCACTTTTACTACCATGAATTGTAAAATAAAGACAGTAAACACATGAGAGTTGATTGCAAAAGGGGTTAGAACTGAAAACAATGTATATGTTCTGAAGGAAGATAAGGAGAAATGTCATTTAAGAAAATTTGATGAAAGTTGGTTATGGCACAGAAGGCTTGGACACCTGAATTTTGATCATATTGTCAAACTGAATAATGAAGGTGTTGTGAAAGACCTTCCAAGAATATCTAAGCCTAATAACTCTATATGTGAATCCTGTCAAATGGGGAAGATGACTTGTGCTCAATTCAAATCGAAGAGTTTCACATCTTCAGAGAAACCACTTCAAATTGTTCATATGGATCTGTGTGGACCATCGCGAAAGGAAGGAACTTGAGGAGAACATTACTTTATGCTAGTCATTAATGACTTCTCCAGACTTACGTGGGTTTCCTTTCTGAGAGAAAAATCTGATGTGTTTGAGAAGTTCAAAAAATTTAAGGCATTAGCTGAGAATCAGACAGGAAGGAAGTTAAAGGCAATTCTCTCAAATAGGGGAGGAGAATTTATGTCAAGAGATTTCAAAGAATTTTGTGACAGGCATGGAATTAAAAGAGAATATACTATTCCAGGTACTCCTCAACAAAATGGAGTTTTAGAATGCCAAAATAGATCAGTTCAGCAGATGGCAAGGGCTATGATGAGTGAAAGGGACATTTCACAAACCTTCTGGGTGGAGGATGTTCACACGACTGTTCATATTCTAAAAAAATCTTATCTAAGGCCGAATAGTGATAAAACTCCATATGAGTTGTGGTTTGGTCGACCTGCATCAATCAAGCACTTCAAAGTATTTGGAAGTAAATGCTACCTCAAGAATAATGGTGATCATATGGGAAAATTTGATAACAGAGTTGATGAAGGTATCTTCTTAGGATATGCAATGAACAGTAAAGAATACAGATTCTTTAACAAAAGAATGCATAAATTAGTAGACTGTATTGATGTTCGAATTGATGAAGAAGCTCATGTAAAAGATCAAGAGAGAATAAGCACTAAGCCAGATGAAAACGATGATGAGAATAATGAAAATGAAGAACAACAAATATCAGATTCACAAGAAGATGATGAATCATGTGGAGAAGAGACACCCATACAAGAAGATTCAGGACAATAATCAACATCGAATCCTTCCTCCATAATTACTCAAAAGAATCATCCTGAAAGTTAGATAATTTGTGAGAAAGACAAAGGTGTACAAACCAGGAGAAGGATAATTAAAGACACTGAGAAATCACATATAGCCTTCATATCCATGGTAGAACCCAAGAACTTTAATGAAGCCAGTAAAGACTTAAATTGGTTAAAATCAATGAATGAGGAACTGGACCAGATTGAAAAGAATCTCACTTGGGAACTCATTCTTAGGCCAACAAATAAAAATGTAATAAGATCCAAATGGGTCTACAAAAATAATATTGTTGGTACCAGGCCGAAGAGGAAAGAAGAACGATCGTGGGAAAGAAAGCGTGCAGAAAACTGAAGTAACAACTACCAGAAGAGAAGCACGTGCACATGAAATAAAGCGTGCACGAAGGAAAGTGACAGCTGGAGGAGGAGCAACACGCATATGGGAGAAAGACCTAACATAAGAAGGGTTAGGGTTATGGTAATATTCTGTAAAAGGCTGAAGAGCCCGAAATGTATAAATATAGATACTAAAGTATCATATAATATAGTTCGTTAGTAGTTGTTAGTGATTTCTCTGTAATGTTTTGAGCGGTATGAACCAATTTTGTAAGTTGTTAAGCAAAGGAGATACGAGGAAAGGTAGATCTAAGTATTAGACCACAAGCCATGGAACCTGGTGTGATCTAGTTCACCTCACATAGATCTTACCCAGTTTTGTGGAGAATTGTAAGCACGGGGTGCTGGAAATGCATAACTATCATAATACAAGAGCTAAGAGACAAATCTTTGTGGACGTAGCCCAGGAGGGGGTGAACCATGGTAATCCTCGTGTAATGTGTTAAATGTATGCATGTTTCTTCTTTCTTTCAGGAATTGATGGTTAAACTGAATGAATGAGTTAATACATTGTTATGAATCTACTTATGATTTACTCAAATTAAACTGTGGGACATTCATATGCAAATCCAAGGAGTAAGTATTCCCCCTTACAGCTCACGGTATCTGACCTTAATAAATAGAACCCTACCCCCTACTATGTCCTAGGCTGTAAACACCTGAGTCTTACAACCACCCATTTACAGCTATCTCGGGTGAGATTGTGCAGTGCCTTCTAGGTGTTGTGTTGCCTTCTGGTTCACCAAGAGGGCCGATAGTTTTAGAGGCTTTGTTGGAACCCAAAATGACATGAACCCTGGGTCAATAACTCAGATAACCTAAGAAGGGAATAAAGAACCAACAAATGGTTTCGTTGCCATGTTAAGAGGAAGGACTGAGTAGATGAGATGGAATGAATAAAGAACCGAAGGAAGATCAATGAGCTATTAGAAGGGGATGTTGAGACCTTGGAACCTCACGAGAGAAGAAATCGAGGGCTGGTTGAGAACCACAGAGCTATAGTTTGCACAGAAAGACAATAGAAACCCCAAGATCACACCATGTCAATACCTGGATAAATACGTATTTACAGATTTACACAAAGTCTCTTTCTGTGATTTTCCTCATCTACTACAGGAGTGGATCTTAAGGTTAAAGGATAACCACGTGACGAACCGGATTCGACAACTAGATTGGACTCTAGTATAGATCTAGTAGTTGCAGTAGGTGAACAACAAATTCACCCGCGCAGTCGACTTTTGGCTTGACAGTATTGTGGCAGGCTTCATCACAGAATTCACGGCAGACACAACAAAGTCATACAACACATCCGAGCAAGAGTTCCTATGAGGACCTAGAGGAAGGTACATCCGATCACTATATACTTCTATCAAGATACTACTATATAACAAAGGTGTAATTACAATGGAATCACACAGCTAGACTTCCTTGTGCACATGGGGGAAGGGGGGAAGCACTGACAGAGAGAGGAGGAATGGAAGGAGGGAAGTATACAGAGAAGAAGGAGGAGGAACCATTGGACCCGATCTTGATGGATGATGACCAGCTCAAGTGGATCTTGGCGTCATCTGGAACGATGTGTAGCGGAGCACCCTACCAATATAAGGTGAATACAAAGAAGAGAGCAGTAGCTAAGAGGGAGGGCTTGGCCAGTGATGAGGAAGAGGTAAAGGATCTCTGATTTTGGAGTAGATTAAGGAAATCTTGTGCGCTGCATATGAGAGGAAAACAAGAGGCCCAAGAACAAGATGATAAGACAACCATCCCTTCAATATTAATGTCAGTGTGGAACCCATAAACCCATGTGCAACCAATACACCAAAAAGAACACCATTGTTTAGAGAACCAAAGTTCAGAGGAAGTCTGACAGCAGGAAGTACATCGACACAAAGGGAAACAACTGGAGGAACCATTTCAGGAAACCTTAGTCAAGTATATACATTGCGTGGAGGAGGGAGTAGCTCAGTATTTGGAATGGCAGGACATGATCCTACTATCAAATTACCAGAGTTTCAAGGAGAAGCAACATAAGACCCTGAGAAGCACTTGTTTATCTGCGTAAGTATCTGGGAAGCAAAGAAGATCACTGATGAAGACACCAAACTTTCACATCTAGCGATCACGCTAAGGGACCGCGCACTAGACTGGTACATAAATCTAGACACGAACAGTGTTCCCGGAACGACAAGGACACTAAACGACATTAAGAAACTACTAATCAATGAGTTTTAGAAGCCGAGCTCAGAGGATCAATACATGAATGAGATGATTGAAATAAGACAGAAACTAGGATAATCAGTATGGGAGATTGATCAAAGGTTCAAGCGATTAAAAGGAAAGTTAAAATACCTTATGATCGATATGCAACATCGGAACCTGTTTGTCAACTCACTACTCCCACACTTAAAATATCCATTATGACAACAGAAGTTATAGACACAGGCAGAGGCTCTGCAGGCATCCTTACAATTGGAAGATAATTAATACCAACAAAAGGACCCGGTTGTCGAAGAACTGAAGGAGGATCTGAAGAACTTAACATTTCAGCTGAACCAGAATAAGAACAAGGAAAAACGAGAAGCATTTTGGTGCACTACCTGTAGCATGGAAGGACACTATAATAATGAATGCCCAACATTCACACAGTATATGGCGACAAGGATGCCAAACCCACTACCACAGGGAGGATTATGGTGCAAAATATGCAAGAAACTGGGTCACGACCCTTACCACTGCACGATGATGCAGGAATACCAAACAGTTCCAAAGAACTCATATTACACCTTTTGCAAGTCAGTCGGCCATGACGACAAAGATTGCAGAACTATGGAATTGATGTGAGGAAGAACATCAGACGCATACAGGGTACAGGAAAAAATGATGACTGGGCAGGCAGAATCACAGTTCAACCAAGCCCCAGCACCATACAACATTGTGCAGCAACAGTATAATACTACACTGCAACCTTACAATAATGCGCAACCGAAGTATAACCCAACACAACCCCAGTACAATACTGTGTAGTATAATCATGGACCACAGTACAACCCACTGCAAGGTGACCGCACAACTTATAGAGGAGCAGGACGAGCCAGAGGAGGTTTCGGACGAGGCAAAGGACATGTCACATGTCACAATTTCCAGAAACCAGTACATTATGCATAGGAGTGTCCACTACCACCAACGAATTGTCTGTATTGTCGTGCATTGGAACATGATACAGAGGACTGTCCGACATTACTTGGAAATATCCAGGAAAAAAGGAATCAAAATAACCAGAACATTCAGTGGATTTCAGCCGAAGCAAGGGATGACAGTGATAACATCAATATAGACACTCAAGGAGGAATGAAAAGAGGAAATGACGTAGTTTGACAGGAACCAATGCAAAACCAATGGTAAAGAAGAACACCAACCCCAAGAAGCAGTTTGACACGCATAAGGATAAGGAGGTTTTTACAGAAGCCTGACAAGAGTTCCAGAAGGCGAACATTGCACCGATTACACAACAGAGCGAGGAAGCTCCGGAATACGAAATTCCACCATCACTGGACCATACCAATAGAATACAACCGAGGAACAAGTAAGTACGATCAAAGACTTTTTTCAATCATGCATCAAAATGTTAAGTGTTCGTTCATTTGTCAAAACATTGCAAAACATCCTAGAAAAATGTAGCGACAAGACGAAACAGAAGCCAGAATTGAAAAATGTCAACCACCTACACACAAGAAGAAGAACAATTAGGGAATTTAGATTAAATGCTAACATTGGGGATTTCAATATGGGATATATTATACTAGATCTAGGATCCCAAGTGAATGTACTACCAAAATCTACCTGGCAATGCATGGGAGAACCTACATTGGGATACTCAACTATTCAATTAAAGCTAGCAAACCAACATAGAGTCCTACCCATAGGTAGACTGAAAGGAGTGACAATATATCTGGATGGTGTCCGCACTAAGGCAGACTTTGAAGTCATCGAAATAGTATATGACACAACACCTTACCCGACGCTACTTGGTCTGGATTGGGCATTCGACAACTAGGCTATAATCAACATAAAAACCAAAAAAATGACATTTGAGTCGGGGGACTACAGGTTCATAGCCCCACTTGACCCATCAGAAGGTGAGAGGTTCGTAGAACCCACTTGCCTGGATTTAGAAGAAATCAGCCATTTGTACAAAACAACTGCGTGCGATGCGGATTATATAAACCCAACTGCAGACGAGGTACTCAGTTGGAAGAGAATTACTTCATGCACAACAGACTCAGACACCGGGTTAGAAAACTGGCAGCAAAGACTACATGAAGTATCCACAAGAAGGTGTGGCAGAATAGACCACGCAGTAAGGTGGATTGGCACAGAATCAAAGAACCACCCATTTTTCACGAGCTCAATAATTTGGAAACTTTCTTGAAACAATATGAAGATGAAGTACTAGAAAACGATAGATTTCTAGTACTGGACTTAGCATTAAAGGCTACACCCGCCAGATGGTGGGGTTCACATAAAGAAACTATCACAGATTGGTACCAATGTAATAGATTACTGCGCATAAGGTTTGACGCAGAACAAACAGGTAACAAACAACATAAATATGACAGACTAGGCACACCAACATAACACTTGGAGGTGTGTAAAACGTTGTGGAAAATGACGCCATTGGAGGAATGGTCTCACCACTTCATTCATTCTTTAGAGGGCATACCATCGAATTGGTATACGGACCAGGAAATGGGTAAAGGAACCAAGACATGGACAACACTCCAACAGAACTTTACAGTCACTTTCTCATTCGACCATGAGAACTCCAACATAGACGTAGCCCTGAAACGGATTAGAAATGTCATATTCATTGAAGAACCAAAAGTAGAAACTATCACAGAGGTACAACAACAAAATAAGCAGACAATCAAGGATCTACTGTCTTGCTACCACGTACAAGAGGAAGCTCTAGATAAAGACGATCTGCGCGATATTCAGATTGAAGAAGTCGAAGGCGAGAGAGATGTAGAAGGACCGCCCTTAGAGTCAGAGGTCATCTTTGTGCCAATAAAGATAAAGAAGGTTAACATAGGGACCGCCAAGCGGCCCAATATGGTCACCATTGGAGATTACTGGGACAAACAGACACTAGAAAGTGTCACAGAATTGTTGCACGCATACAACGACCATTTTCCCACAACCTTTACAGAGATGAAAGGCATAGCCGGAGAATTAGGAGAAATGAAGATACCACTTAGGCCTGATGCGAGCCCCATTAAACAATGACCATATAGATTGAATCCCATATATAAATAGAAAGTTAAAGATGATATCGATAGGATGCTCGAGGCCGACATCATCAAACTAGTCGAAGAATCGGAATGGATAAGTCCAATGGTAGTACAGGACAAGAAATAGGGAAGAGGGATCAGGATATGTGTCGACTTAAGGAAGTTGAACGATGCATGCCTACATGACCCATTCCCTACACCATTCACGGATGAAGTACTCAAGAACGTAGGAGGCCACGAAGCCTACTCATTCACGGATGGATGCTTCAGATATCATCAGATTAAGATAACACAGGAGGATAGACACAAGACCATGTTCACAATAGAATGGGGATCTTATCAGTATACAGTCATGTCATTTGGACTGAAGAATGGACCTACGATATTCTCCAAAGTGGTCATCACAACATTTAAGGAATTCATCCACCAATTCCTCGAAGTATACCTGGAAGATTGGATGGTCTATAGCCTATTGAAAAAACATGTGTAACTGTTACGATTGATGTTAGAACGATGCAGACAATGCCAGATATCACTGAATATCAAGAAATGCATATTTCGAACACCATTTGGGATACTATTGGGACACATAGTATGCAAACAGGGTTTGCTAGTGGACTCGGCCAAAATCGCAGTCATTGTTAATCTACCGGCACCAAAAATAGTCCAACAACTAAGAGAAATGCTAGGACATATGGGATATTACAATAAATTCATCAAAGGCTACACGCAGATTACAACACCAATGGAAAAACTGTTAAGGAAAGATACAAAGTATCAATGGAATGATGAGTGCCAACACAGTTTGAATACCCTGAAGGAAAAGATGGTCACCGCACCAATCTTGGTCTTTACAAATTGGGAGAAGACATTCCATGTACATGTAGATGCATCATCGATAACCCTTGGATCTATCTTGGCACAACCATGAGTAGGAGACTTGGATCACCCGATAGCGTTCGCAAGCAGAAAGTTATCAGATTCAAAACAGAATTACAACACGACAGAGAGAGAAGGTATAGCTATGGTTTATGCACTACATAAGTACAGACATTACCTATTGGAAAAACACTTTAAGATGTTTGTAGATCACTCAGCCCTGAAATACCTAGTCAACAAGCCAGTGTTGGGGGGTAGAATATGTCGATGGTTATTGTTATTTCAAGAATTTGACTTTGAGGTAATAGTTAAACCAGGAAAATTGAATGCAGGACCTGACCACCTATCAAGGGTCGCAAACAGAGAGGAACCAACGAATTTAGAAGACAAATTTCCAGATTAACAGCTATTCTCAGTACATATTGTTGACGATTACTTCACAGAAATCATCCATTACTTAAGCACAGGTACTGCACCGCAAGAATATACCACTGCGTAGAAGAAGAACCTGGTAGTCCGCCCAACTGACTATCAATTGGTCGTAGGACATCTATACAAGATGGGCACAGATATCATCTTACGAAGATACGCATTATACCACGAACGACCAAGAATTTTAGCAGAATCCCACGAGGGAACAACAGGAGGGCATTATGCAGGAAAATCTACCACACAGAAGGTACTACGCGCAGGATTATGGTAGCCAACGATCCATAGAGACTCAAAAGAATACTACTAGCAATGTGATGTCTATCAAATGGATGAGATGCCACTACGACTGCAAGTGAAACTTCAGGCATTCGACAAATGGGGGATCGAATTCATCGGACCTATTAACCCACCAGCCAAAAGAATGGGGGTGAGATACATTATCACTGTGACAGAATACCTAACAAGATGGGTGGAAGCCGCACCAGTAAAAGATTGCAGCGTAGAGATAGTTGCACACTTTCTATTCGAACAAGTAATTACTAGATCTGGGTGCCCACGAATTTTGATGAGTGACCAAGGAAACCACTTCATAAACAATGCCATCCGAGCAATGCTGGAAGAGTTTGAAATTCATCACCAAAAAATCACACCGTATCATGCACAGGAAAATGGCACAGTAGAAGCCTTCAAAAAAATTCTAGAAAACGCCTTGACAAAGATATGCAACGTCAACTTGGAGGATTGGGACCTCGTGGTACCAACATTACTATGGGCATATAGAACCACATGCAAAAGGCTGACCAGCCACACACCATTCAAACTAATCTATGGTCAGGAAGCAGTAGTTCCCTTAGAATGTTTAATACCTAGCCTACGTGTAGCAGCTATTACACAAGTGACAGAATGAGGCGTAGTACAAGAAATACTGAATTAGTTAATATCAATGGAGGAAGACCGAATATTGGCAGGATTCCACCAACAAGTATAGAAAGCAAGTGACAAATCTTAGCACGACCGCCACATCAAGAGGAAGACATTCAAGGAAGGAGATCTAGTATTACTCTAGGACAGTAAATCGTTGCAGCACCTAGGCAAGCTCATAATGCATTGGATAGGACCATACAAAGTAAAAGATGTCATGGATGGAGGAGTTGTACAGTTAAGAGATCTATCAGGCACAAACCTCAGAGGAATGATCAATGGGAGTCGGTTGAAGCTATATAAGGACAGTCAACCACCCACTGCGCAGTAAAAAAATAATAATAATATATATATATATATATATATATATATATATATATATATATATAGAAAACAATGCACAACATGATGGACAATCCGCATATGAAACACGAAGCCAACAAGGAAAAATATAACGGTTATACTGAAAAAGGAAACAAGCAGGAATAACGAAAAAATCAGGCTGACAGGACAACAAGAAGAAGAATTAAATCAAGGCAAGGACAGATGGGATGTCACACTAAACATGCCAACTAGAGATGACAGAGGAGGCATAATGGCAAGTACGAAATTGTCGTGGATGCATTGAACCTATATTTATGGTGCATTAATCGCATGATGGAGGAAGCATCCTCGACAAGCTTCATGACGAACCCATACAACACACGAGCATAGAAGCAGTTAGTCTATTCGCGAAAGGAGAATAGGAAAAGAGAAACAACAGGCGGAACGAACATAATGAAAACACGGATCCCACCGAAGCCATTCAAACTCAATAAACGTTCGATAGACACCATTATGGCACCACTGAAGCTCACAAAACCAGGCCAGACAACCAGATCAACCAGGGCTCAGAAGAGGTCGTGAGGACCACTAGAAGAAGGCAAACAACAACCACCTGAGATCGTCGATATTGACGAAATCCTGATGCCAAAGGAAATTCTAGTAGATTCCACACAAATACTAGAGGAAGCTCCACAACCACAAACAAAGGCCATGGAACAAGATACACCAGTAGCGGCGCATGAGCCCCAGAAAAAAGAAGAAGAAACCCACTAGGAAATACTACCAGAAAATGTCGAAGCAGTTGTAGGAGCCACTAGAAGTGCACAGAACCCGGATGCAGCAGTGCAACCAGATGTTCCACAAATACCCATCACAGATTCTTTTTCAGCCAAGTCGACGGGTGAAATGGCCACGACTTGGGCAGAATGGATGGCGAAGGAGCAACTAGAAGTTGTTGGAACCTCGAGCCAACCATTGCGGAAGGAGGACCAAATTCATATACCAAGCTCACCTTGAAATAAATCGGCTATAGAGATTGTTCTACCTTGCATACCAGAGGGCGTACAGGTGGACCCACAGTTATTAGGTCATTCCTGGAAGCTCAAGTATTCCAACCATGATGTAGCGGATGACACTAAATATTCATAGCTTGGACCGCAGGTCTTTATGCAGAAAATAGTCGTGAACCAACTCGGAGAAACCATCACTCAACCACACCAATGGGCCACTGGACTGGATAGAACATGAATGCTAGGGTTGTTGAAGATACCACACTTTGGCAGAGGCCAATATGCGATGACATGCATCAAGCAACTGTTAGCAGTTACGCATCGAGGGGATATATGGCTGGACAAACTTGTCCCCATAACTGTCGAACTCATCACGGAGATAATAGGCCTACCCACCGAGTGTATGGATCCCACGCTGATTCTGGATGATAAGTACAAGGAAAAAACATTGGCAGAAGTGATGAAGAAGAAATATGGCACTTACAGGGCAACAAGAGGCATTATAATTAAATGTATCAACAATGCCACGACACAATTGGGTGGAAATATCTTAGCCTACAAACTGCTACGAAAATGTCGCAAAGACAAAGTACCTGTAGGAGTCATTGTTGTTGCAGCTTAGTGCGCATAAGGCACCTTCATGAGTTGGGTGCCATACCTATCAAAGTTGTTCCAAATAGACTGCAAAGACATGCAGGATGCAAGTACTGAATTTAATTACTCATGGTTGATCAGTCTCATAGCTTTCATGGGATGGCAAGAACCAGAATACACCGTCTTTGCTACCACACCACAACCAGGAGGCACAAGATATCGTGTCCTGAGATCTGGGCCATTAGCCAAGCATAAGAGGGAGAATGGAATCATATTCAAAGCATACCTATGGGAGATACAGGAAGTCGTCAATCGATCATGGAGAATAACACCAGAGGCTGTCGCACGATACAGGGACATTGCTAATTTCTGGGCTAGGTGACAAGCCATGTGGATACAACCAAGGCAGGACCCAGATAAACAGTAGCTATATATGTGCTACTGCATCACCGAGGGTGATATCGACATGATAATTAGAAAATGGCATGATGAATGGAGGATTCCAACTATACCCAGAGGAGTACCGGGACAAACAACAAAAGGAGGGGTTGCGTAGGTAGAGACACGGCCTCCACAAATCCTAGTACCCAAGAGACGAAGAATGAGCCAACCTAAGATGACTCAGGAAGACAGAGGCTCAGAGAATCTAGGGACCTAGAAAGGAGGAACATAAACCACCCAGCTGACCAATGGACAGAGGAAACAGGCTGAGCGAGCACATGAAACCGCACCGAACCCCATCATAGAGGAACCAGGCGGGGCTAAGAGACCAGTGGTAGAGGACGCAGGTGCGCACAAGAAAATGAAGGCACAATGACCACCACTGGACTACAAAATCACGAAGGATGATGGAGAGATGATTTCCAAGATGGTCCAGGACTGCCTCATAGAAGATTTTGGTCATGCCGTGCACCACAGGGATAAACTGCACAAGGAACTGACAGAAATGGGACAAATCCTTAAAAAATTCGAGGAAGCCCAGATCACGAGTAGCAGTAGGGGCATAGATCCATCGACCACACAGATCAAAAAAATGGTGGAGGTAGAAGAACATGACCCAGTTCTTCCGATACCCCATGCACATTCCACGGTCTATATAAAGGCTAGCATGTTGCAAATGGATGAAATTGTGGGACATACACCACTGAAAGATTTGGATCATTTCCAATTGGTATTGACATGGATGCCATCAAAATCATTACAAAAACTATAGGTTAGCATCGACCATGAGATGCAGACTCGAGCACATAAAAACTTAGTCGAGCTACAACAAGCAACAAAGAAGCGAGAAGCCCTAGAGACAGTTTGTGCACATGACAAATCAGAAACTAAGGAGGAGAAAGAACGCAGAAATGAGCTGGAATGCAGAGTGGAAGAATTTTTTGGGAAACTTCCAACTATTGCACAAGGAAATGAACTCCCAGCCACAGAGAAGATCGACCAGATTGCACAAGCAATTGATCAGTATCAAAAGGAGATCGAGACTCTCCGTGGACATATTAGACCGAAAACTCCACCAGCAGTCAAGGAGCAACGGAAGCAGGAAGTAGAAATGCAGTTGCAGGAGCTAGCAAAATAGGTTAGCATGACAACCAACTTGCTGGACAAAACAACGCAACTTTGGACAAGGCTGGAAGAGGATCCACAAGTCCAACACTGGGACAAGGAGGAGGAGAGGATCAATGCAATGATCCAAGAACTCAAGCAGCGACAGAAGACCATACCAATTCCAGAATGATTCAAAGGAATGCAAGAGATGAATAAGATACATGCATAACTTATCACTGTGCAAACACAGAAACAGGAGCATCAGTCTCAAATAGAACCGTTGTAGGAACGAGTAGCAGAAGTACTTGCACAGGTAGAAGAATCCAAAAACCAGACAACACAGACTCAACTAGAATGTGCAGGACTGATGAGTGAGGAAGTGGCAACTCAGACAGTGGACACCATCAAGGAGAAAGCTGCTCAGGCACTGAAAAAAGCAGAAAAGTTGCAGGAATAGTTCCAGATGATCACCAAGGATATCGAAGAAGCACAAAGAAACTATGTGACTCAGGACGAGTCACATGTCAGTGTTGGGGGCCTGTTGGAACTAGACCGAAGAGGAAAAAAGAATGATCATGGGAAATAAAGCGTGCAGAAAACTGAAGTAACAACTGACAGAAGAGCAGCATGCGCGCATGCAAGAAAGCATGCACAAAGGTAAGCAACAGCTGGAGGAGGAGAAACACGCATATGGGAGAAAGACCTAACGTAATAAGGGTTAGGGTTTTGGTAATATTTTGTAAAAGACTGAAGAGCCCAAAATGTATAAATATAGATATGAAAGTATCATATAATATAGTTCATTAGTAGTTGTCAGCGATTTCTCTGTAATGTTTTGAGTGGTATGAACCAATTTTGTAAGCTGTTGAGAAAAGGAGATATGAGGAAAGGTAGATCTGAGGATTAGACCGCAGACCATGGAGCCTGGTGCGATCTAGTTTGCCTCACATAGATCTTACCCACTTTTGTGGAGAATTGTAAGTGTGTGGTGCTGGAAATGCAGAACTATCATAATACAAGAGCCAAGAGCCAAATCTTTGTGGACATAGCCCAGGAGGGGGTGAACCACGGTAATCCTCATGTAATGTGTTAAATGTATGCATGTTTCTTCTTTCTTTCAACAATTGATGGTTAAATTGAATGAATGAGTTAATACATTGTTACGAATCTGCTTATACTTTTCTCAAATTAAACTGTGTGACATTTGTATGCAAATCCAAGGAGTAAGTATTCCCCCTTACAGATCACGATATCTGACCTTAATCAAGCAAACCCTACCCCTACTCTGTCCTAGGTTGTACACACCTGAGTCTTACAACCACCCATTTAAAGCTATCTTGGGTGAGATTGCGCAGTGCCTTCGAGGTGTTGTGTTGCCTTCTGGTTCACCAGGAGGGCCGATAGTTTTAGAGGCTTTGTTGGAACCCCGAATGACATGAACCCTAGTTCAATAACTCAGATAACCCGAGAATGGAATAGAGAACCAACAAAGATGAATGAGCAAGGAAATATTGTAAGAAATAAGGCTATATTGGTCTGCAAAGGATATGCTCAAATATAAGGACTGAACTTTGATGAAACATTTGCACCCGTAGCAAGATTATAAGTTATTAGAATGTTTCTTGCCTATGCTTGTCATAAACAGTTTAAAGTCTATCAAATGGATGCCAAGTCATATTTTCTAAATGAGGATATAAAATAAGAAGTCTATATGGAACAACCACATGGTTTCCAACTATCAGATAACCCTGACTTTGTCTGCAAGTTCAAAAAAGCCTTGTATGGGTTGAAACAATCTCCTCGTGCCCGATATTACAAACTGGATAAGTATCTTCAAGACAAAGGGTTCAAGAGAGGAATAGTTGACAACATTCTATATATTAAAACAGAGGGTAATGATTTTCTCATTGTGTTGGTCTATGTAGATGACATCATCTTTAGAAGCAATAATGCTTCATTGGTACAATGGTTTTCTTCTGCCATGCAGGCTGAATTTGAAATGTCTACGATAGGGGAACTGTAATTTTTTCTTAGTCTGCAAATTACTCAGAGGTTTGAAGGAATATTTCTTTCTCAGGAGAAATATCTAAGAGAAATGTTGAAAAGGTTTCAAATGGAATATTCTACACCTATGAGCACACCTATGGTCACTGTTTGTAGGTTAAGCAAGGATGATGACTTACCTGATGTTGATCAGAGTTCATATAGGTATATGATAGGTAGCCTATTGTACATCACAGCATCCCGTCCCGACATAATGCATGTTGTTGGAATGGTAGGAAGGTATTAGAATGCCCCTAAACAAAGTCATTTGTTATCTGTCAAAAGAATATTTAGATACTTGAAAGGAACAATCAACTATGGCCTATGGTATCCTAGGAATCAGAATTTTCAACTATCAGTTTATTTAGATGTTGATTAGGCTAACTACGTGGATGAAAGGAAAAGCACGAGTGGAGGTGCATTCTTCTTAGGATATTCCCTTGTAGCATGGTTGAGAAAGAAGCAAGGTTCCATTTCCTTATCAACTACAGAAGTTGAATAAATTGCAGCTGCCACTTGTTGTACCCAAGTATTGTGGATGATTCAGACACTTGTAGACTTGGAGGTAAAATATATTGCATCGGTCCCAATTCATTGTGATAATACTAGTGCAATTAGTGTGTCAAAGAATCCTGTATTTCACTCCAAGACCAAGCATATACCCATCAAGTATCACTTCTTGAGGGAACATGTGACCAACACTATTATTTCTTTGCATTATATTCCATCCAAAGATTAGATTGTTGATATATTCACTAAACCGCTTGCAAAATATCAGTTTGAGTATCTACGCCAGAAGTTGGTTGTGACCCTGTTATCAAGCTAAATAGTCTATATGATCAGGGGGGGAGTGTTCCTCATATATATGATTAGGGGGAGCACAAATTCGCTCTCTGTTTTATTTAACATTGATGTCAAAGGGGGAGAAAAAGGTGTTGTCTATATGCTACAGTTGGAGGTCTAAGAAGAATAGTGAAGCCTTTAAGGGTTTGAATCAATGCCAAAGGGGGAGATTGTTGGTATGTTTACAGGAAGAATGTTCTTTTCATTGATGGAAAGAACAACAATGAACCAAACCTCGAGAGTGCAGAAGACGAGAAAGCTCAGAAGAGATAACGGTTTCCAGAAGTGCAGACGAGGTCCAAGAGATGGACTCATAAGAGGAGCAAAGGTCGAGACCCGTGAACACTCAGAAAACATTTTAAGTCGGAGAGATAAAAATATCAAGAGGAGGAGAGATAGTGGTCGTTGGATCACCGATCCAGAGGACCAACAACAATCAGATTGAATTAATGGAAGGATAGGATAAGTGGGGGAAAACGATTGAGAATTCGATCATCCAATTTTTTGTCAGTCGTCAGATTGATTTAAGTGGAAGGACAGGATAAGCAAGGGCTGAGATCTGAGCTCTCGATCACCCAAATTTTCGTCAGCCATCGGATTGAAATAAATGGAAGGATAGGATAAGAAAAGATGGAGAGTCGTTGAATTTAATCCAAGGCAAAGATGCATCGCAGACAGATTGAGTCGTTGATCTAAGATCTTGATCAACGAACAACATTAATTTTGGGTCTAAATATGTGAGGAGTTTATGCTCCAGAGAAATCACTTTGAGAGTTTCAGTTTGATATTTGAAATCCCTGAAGCCCAGAGAGCCAAAGTAAATCTTGATCGTCCGATCATCCGAAATAGATCTTAGACGTCAGATCGTCTGTAGTAAATCTCAAGTTTCAGATCATCCGAAGTGGATCTGGGTCATCTGATCCAGAAGAGACATGGCATAAATCTGTGGACTACGGGTAAACACCTGAAGTAAGCCTCAATCGTATAATTCAAGGACATGTGGAATACCACGTCAACAAGGACATGTGGCAGACCACGTCAGCAAGGAAATGTGGTAGACCACGTCAGTAAGGACATGTGGTAGACCATGTCAGCGAATGACACGTGGAAACCACTCGGCCCGTGCCAAGTCAACGGGTGATGTGTGTAATGTTGTGTCACTCTGAGAGATTTGCTTCAGTAGTTTTACCACCAACAAATGAAAAAATCTCTGAAGTCATGAAGGCTAAAGTTGCGAAGGGCCGGAGTTGCTAAGGGACAAAATCTAAAAATGTCGAAGGGAGAAGTCCCGAAGTAGAGGATAGTCGTTGGATTAAAGAGGACAGATGTTAGTATATCTTCCATTTCGGAATATATTCAGTCAGAAGAAACGCGAAATTGAGATTTGAAATCTCCAGAGTCTGGAGACCCGAAGGAGATCTTGACCATTAATCTGAGAGGGAAACGTGTCAGTGGATTTTCAACTCTGGAATATTGACGTACGGAGGAAAGCAGGGTTTGAGAGTTGAAACTCCCAAATCTTGGATCACAAAATCAATCATAGCTATTGATTTGGAAGGAAGCTACGTGTCGATGGATCATGGATATCCAGGATCGCGTGTGGAAGGAGGAAAGAAAGGCAGATAGAAGTTGTTGATCGAGTAGCATCACCAAGGGATTGGAGCTCAATGATCATGCTCAATTGTGGGGCCAAAACATGCTCGGGTATTAATTTTTCTTGAGCGGGCCATAATCAAAACCATGGTATCGCAAAAGGCATACATGGAGCTTTGTAGTGAATTGCGTGGAGAAAAGAGAGTTTCCCTCAAACCGCCTTTGGTCACACTCGCAATCGTGTGGTCACGTGAGATCATCACCCAAGGTCATATTGAAAGAAGGAGCTATCACTCACTAGACCGAGATCACGAAGCGCTCGGAAGTTAGGCCTGTGGTCACAGCCATGGTCAGATCATCAAAGGTTAAGGGAGGAGCTAGCACATCGCTAGGCTCCACTTTGGATATCATGAGTTGGGATAATCGAGATGTCTCATACCACGATTCCTGAAGTCATGAGTCACGAAGAACCTGTTGGTTAGGCGTATGGTCACCATCAATGGTCACATGAAGGAAGGGGCTTATAAGCCAAAGAAGCCAAAAATGACTGGTTGTAACGGACATAGAAGACGAAGAGTTGTGACTGCCAGAGAAATGAAAGAATCTTTGGATAACGACCACTAATGATGAACAAATTTAGTATAACCACCAGAGAAGACGAAGAGTTGTGATGATGATCTGGCAGAGGATTTGGGTGAGAAAGACATGTAAAAAAAAAAAGAGTGTGTGTTTTTTTCGAGAGTTATGCATGTGGGTAGAATGTGACCGTGTACAGGACTTGAACTGGAGATCAGAGGTGCAGTGTATAGCATGTAGAGATAACACAAAGTATAAAGGAATAAGAGAAGTTGAAAAGAGGTATAAGAGTGCATAACAGGAGAAAGAGAAGAATATAGAAGCAGAACAAACTAATAGAAGATGGAAGAGGCAGAGGAGACATGGGGCTGAAACAAATCATATTAGAGACATAGCAAGTAAGTAAAGTTTTGTAAGATTCAATTAGGGTGGTAGGGTGGTGTTAGGGAGGATTTCAGTCCTCTAAATTCTAGTTGGTGCTAGAAGATATTCTGCGAGTTGGTGCTTCCATCTAGTGGGTGCTAGAGAAACCTGGGAGTTGGTGCATCCATCTAGTTGGTGCTAGAGAAATATGAGAGTTGGTGCTCTCTACAAGTTGTAGCTTGCTATCAAATTTTGTGGCCTCATATTTCAGTTGGAGCTCAAACACTGTGATGTACATGAAAGTTGGAGCTTGATTGACATCCTAAGAAGAATAGGTTTTCACCCTTATGGGTTTCCTCATGAAAATCAATGTCTCTGTGTATTCTATGTGATTGATAAAATATTGCATATCTATGCATGTTAAGTTATCAGCAACACAGTAAATAATAATCTAGAAAGAATAAAAAAATAACAGGAAACATTTCAAGATTATATACATAAGTGATTCACCCCCCCCCCCCCTCTCAGTTATATTTCCAACAATTGGTATCAAAGTTGGTACCTTTGATCAAAGGTACATCCATAAGCTTGAACATGACTATTCATGATGGAAGTTCAACTAATAGACCCCCTATGTTTGATGGAACAAACTTTGCCTTCTAGAAAATAAGAATGAGAACACATTTAATGTATTTGAGTGCTGATGTTTGGGATGTCGTTGAAACAAGATATGTGAAGCATGTAATCTTGGCCTCAAAAGATGATAATATGGAGTTTAGCTTGAATGCAAAAGAAATGAATTCCATCCTCAGTGGACTTTCTGAAGCCAATTTTTTCAAATTCATGTACTATGATTCAACAAAATTTATGTGGGACACGATGATAAGTAGTTATGAAGGTAATGAAAAGGTGAAAGACACAAAACTTCAAACTCACAGATTGAAATTTGAGCAGATAAAGATGGATGAACATGAAACTCTCAACAAGTACTTCTTACATATAGAACAACTTGTCAACACTATGAAAGGCCTAGGTGAAATGCTAGATGAATATTTTCTAGTCCAAAAAATATTAAGATCTCTTCTTGATAGATTTAACTCAAAGGTCTCTGCTAAAGAGGAAATAGTTGATCTCAAAACATTGACACTAGATCAACTTCTTGGAACCCAACTACTTATGAAATGAGAATCACCAAAGGTAAATCCACTACAAGAGAGGCATCTTTTAAAGTAGAGAAAAACACAGACTCCGATATAGATGAGATTGAAGCAAATTTTGTGAGAAGACTGAAGAAAGGATCAGGAAAATACAAAGGTAAACTACCCTTCAAAATTTTCAACTGTGGTAAGATAGGTCATTTTTCATCTAAGTGTCCTCACAAAAGAAAGGATCAGACATATGACGATGAAGAGAAGCACAAACACAAGAAGGTCTATAAAGAGAATAGTTTTAAGAAGAAAATCCTTTGTGTAAACAATGATGATGATCCCTTAGATGATGAAAGCAGTGACTCTTCTATTGAAGATAAAATAAATGATATCATGCTAATAGATTTAGAAGATATAAAAACTGAAGATATAGGAATTGAGTTTGTTGATTTTGAAGCAGTAGTACATTTTGAAGGATAACTTGTCAATGCCATGGAAGATATTGATAGACTCAGAGAAAAGAAAAGAAAACAAAAATAGTTACTGCTCAGGAATGAGAAAACATGCAATGAACCATCTGAAGAAATTGCTTTGGTGAAGGTTAAGTTAGAATAATCTAAGAAGATTGAATACATCCTCAAACAACAATTGAAGGAAGCCGAAACAAAAGGTGAGAAATTGGAAGATGAAGTAGTGACTGTCAGAAAGGATCTAGAGAAATTTTGGGCCTTATATCATCAGAATCTGATAAGTATTAAATCCTCAGAAGGATTAGCCTCCATTCTGAATCATCAAAGGAATTCAAAGTTGAAAACTAGTTTGGGTTATGAAGAGGGATCAAGTAGTGGTCAGCCAAGCAACAAAGAATCCATCAAGTTTGTCAAATCTACAACCATTGACAACAACAAACCTGCAGAAACAAAGGAAGAGAATCAACTGCCAAGGAGGAGTGAAGGAAAAGCTACCAAAACTGAATCTGTAGAACAAAGAAATAATACACCCTATGCTCAAGGAAATCATCAGCATGGAAGAAATCGACGTTCTCAAAGAAGACAACCATTTTCCAGGTACAAATATTTTTTCTATGGATATTGTTTTTATTGCTCTAACTTTGGCCACAAAGTTGTAAATTGTTCTTTAAGATTTAGACATGAGCAATCAAGACAACCAAGGAATAAATATCTTCCACAACAAAGAATGAGACAGCCAAGTAACAAACAACCATAGACACTACAAATCATGTGATGGCTGGGAAAAGGACGCATATTAAACATAAAAAGTGTTATGATCCTTTATTCAATGAACTAGAATGTTACATCTGCCATAATTATGGACATAAAGCTGCAGACTGTCGCTTAAAAAACTATAATCCATATTCAAATCACATAGCTGAAAACATCAAGGTTTGGAAGAAGAATGAATATAACAAGTGTGGATTAGTATTGTCAGCTCAAAGATGAAAATACCCTTGGTATATTGACAAGGGATGCCCCAGTCATATGACATGTGACAAAAGTAAGCTCCTATTACTCAAAGAAAATAAGTCAGGGAGTGTGACCTTTGGAAATGATGCTCCAGGAAAGATCAGAGGTAAAGGTATAGTAAGCTTAAGTAATGGAAGAAGCTCAGCTCATATGTATTATTTTTTGATGGTTTAAATAATAATCTTCTTAGTGTCAGTCAGATATGTGACAAGGGATCTCAATTCACTTTCACTGCCAAGAATTGTAAAATAAAGAAAGTAAACACAGGAGAGCTGATTGAAAAATGGGTTAGAACTGAAAATAATGTATATGTTCTGAAGGAATATAAGGAGAAATGTCATTTAAGAAAATTTGATGAAAGTTGGTTATGGCACAGAAGGCTTGGACACCTGAATTTTGATCATATTGTCAAACTGAATAATGAAGGCGATGTGAAAGACCTTCCAAGAATATCTAAGCCTAAAAACTATGTATGTGAATATTGTCAAATGGGGAAGATGACTTGTGCTCAATTCAAATCGAAGAGTTTAACATCTTCAGAGAAACCACTTGAAATTGTTCATATGGATCTGTGTGGACCATCATGAAAGGAAGGAACAAGAGGAGAATGTTACTTTATGCTAGTCATTGATGAATTCTCCACACTTACATGGGTTGCCTTTTTGAGAGAAAAATCTGATGCATTTGAGAAGTTCAAAAAATTTAAGGAATTAGTTGAGAATCAGACAGGAAGGAAGTTAAAGGAAATTCACTCAAACATGGGAGGAGAATTTATGTCAAGAGATTTTAAAGAATTTTGTGACAGACATTGAATTCAAAGAGAATATACTATTCCAGGTACTCCTCAACAAAATGGAGTTGTAGAACGCAAAAATAGATCAGTTTAGTAGATGGAAAGGGCTATGATGAGTGAAAGGGACATTTCACAAACCTTATGGGTGGAGGTTTTTCACACGACTGTTCATATTCTAATCAAAGCGCATCTAAGGATGAACAGTGATAAAACTCCATATGAGTTGTGGTTTGGTCGACCGACATCAATCAAGCACTTCAAAGTATTTGGAGGTAAATGCTACATAAAGAATAATGATGATCATCTGTGAAAATTTGATAGTAGAGATGATGAAGGTATCTTCTTAGGATATGCAATGAACAATAAAGGATATATATGCTTTAACAAAATTAGTAGACTGTATTGATGTTTGAATTGATGAAGAAGCTCATGTAAACGATCAACAAAGAATAAGCATTAAGAAAGATGAAAAAGATGATGAGGATAATGAAAATGAAGAACAACAAATATAAGAGTCACAAGAAGATGATGAATCAGGTGGAGAAGAGACACCTAGACAAGAAGAGTCAGGACAACAATCAACATCAAATCCTTCCTTCTGAATTACTCAAAAGAATCATCCTGAAAGTCAGATAATTGGTGAGAAAGACAAAGGTGTACAAACCATGAGAAGGATAATTAAAGACACGGAGCAATCACATATAGCCTTCATATCCATGGTGGAACCCAAGAACTTTAATGAAGCCAGTAAAGACATAAATTGGTTAAAATCAATGAATGAGCAACTTGACCAAATTGAAAAGAATGTCACTTGGGAACTCATTCCTAGGCCAACAAATAAAAATGTAATAGGATCCAAATGGGTCTACAAGAATAAGATGAATGAGAAAGGAAATATTGTAATAAATAAAGCTAGATTCGTCTGCAAAGGATATGCTCAAATAGAAGGACTAGACTTTGATGAAACATTTGCACCCATAGCAATATTAGAAGCTATTAGAATGTTTCTTGCCTATGCTTTTCATAAACAGTTTAAAGTATATCAAATGGATGTCAAGTCATCTTTTCTAAATGGAGATATAAAAGAAGAAGTCTATATGGAACAACCAGAGGGTTTCCAACTATCACATAACCCTGACTTTGTCTGCAAGCTGAAAAAATCCTTATATGGGTTGAAACAAGCTCCTTCTGCCTGGTATTAAAGACTAGATAAGTATCTTCAAGACAAAGGGTTCAAGAGAGGAACAGTTGACAACAATATGTATATCAAAACAAAGGGTAATTATTTTCTCATTGTGTTGGTCTATGTAGATGGCATCATCTTCGGAAGCAATAATGCTTCATTGGTACAATCGTTTTCTTCTTCCATGCAGTCTGAATTTGAAATGTCTATGATAACGGAACTGTCATTTTTTCTTGGTGTACAAATTACTCAGAGGTCTGAAGGAATATTTCTTTCTTAGGAGAAATATCTAAGAGAAATGTTGAAAAGGTTTCAAATGGAATATTCTATACCTATGATCACACTTATGGTCACTAAATGCAAGTTAAGCAAGGATGATGACTCACCTAATGTTGATCAGAGTTCATATAGGTCTATGATAGGCAACCTATTGTACATCAAAACATAACATCCAGACATAATGCATGTTATTGGAATGATAAGAAGGTATCAGGCTGCACCTAAACAGAGTCCTTTGTGAGTTGTCAAAAGAATATTCAGATACTTGAAAGGAACAATGAACTATGGCCTATGGTATCCTAGGAATCAAAATTTTCAACTATCAGTCTATTCAGATGTTGATTGGGCTAACTGCGTGGATGAAAGGAAAAGCACAAGTGGAGTTGCATTCTTCTTATGAGATTCCCTTGTAGCATGGTTGAGAAAGAAGCAAGGTTCCATTTCCTTATCAACTACAAAATATGAATAAATTGTAGCTTCCACTTGTTGTACCCAAGTATTGTGGATGATTCAAACACTTGCAAAATTGGAGGTAAAATATATTGCATCGATCCCAATTCATTGTGATAATACTAGTGCAATTAGTGTGTCAAGCAATCTTGTATTTCACTCCAAGACCAAGCATATACCCATCAAGTATCACTTCTCAAGGGAATAGGTGACCAACACTGTTGTTTCTTTGCATTATATTCCATCCAAAGATCAGATTGTTGATATCTTCACTAAACCGCTTGCAAAAGCTTAGTTTGAGTATCTACGCCAGAAGTTGGGCATGACCCCGTTATCAAATTAAATAGTCTATCTTATCAGGGGAGAGTGCTCCTCATATATCTGATCAGGGGGAGCATAGAGTCACTCTCTGGTTTCTTTGACATTGATGTTAAAGGGGGAGAAAAAGGTATTGTTTGTATGCTATAGTTGGAGGTCTAAGCAAAATAGTGCAGCCTTTCAAGGTTGACATCAATGCCAAAGGGGGATATTGTTGGCATGTTTATAGGATGAATGTGATTGCCATTGATGGCAAGAAGAATAGTGAACCAAACCTTGAGAGCACAGAAGACAAGAAAGTTCAGAAGAGATAGTGGTTTCTAGAAGTGCATATGAGGTCCAAGAGACAGACTCACAAGAGGAGCAAAGGTCGAGACCCATGAACACTTAGAAAACCTTCTAAGTCGAAGATATCAAAAGCTCAGGAGGAAGAGAGATATTGGTCGTTGGATCACCGATCGAGAGGACCAGCAACCATCAGATTGAATTAATGGAAGGATAGGATAAGCAGGGCAAAATGATTGAGAATTCGATCATCCAAATTTCCGTCAACCATCGGATTGATTTAAGTGGAAGGACAGGATAAGCAAGGGATGAGATATAAGATATCGATCACCCTAATTTCCATCAGCTATCGGATCAAAATAAATGGAAGGATAGGATAATAAAAGATGGAGATCTGTTGGATTTAATCCAAGGAAAAATTGCATCGCAGACAGATTGAGTCGTTGATCTAAGATCTTTATCAACAAACAACATTTTTTTCGGGTCTGAATATGTGAGGAGGTTACGCTCCAGAGAAATCACTTCAAGAGTTTTAGTTTGAGATTTGGAATCCCTGAAGCTGGGAGAGCCGAAGTAAATCTTGATCCTCTAATCATACAAAATAGATCTCAGATGTTAGATTGTCCGGAGTAAATCTCAAGTGTCAAATCATCCGAAGTGGATCTGGGTCGTCTGATCCAGAAGAGACATGGCGTAAATCTGTGGACTCCGGGAAAAGACCTGAAGTAAGCCTCAACTATATGATTCAAGGACATGTGGTAGACCACATTAGCAAGGACATGTGGCAGACCATGTCAGCAAATACATGTGGCATACCATGTCATCTAGTGACATGTGGAAACCACTCAACCCGTGCCAAGTCAACATGTGACGTGTGTAATGTTACGTCACTCCGGGAGATTTGCTTCGGGAGTTTTAGCACCAAAAAATGACAAAATCTACGAAGTATCAAAGGCCGAAGTTGTGAAGGGACAAAATATGAGAATGTAGAAGGGCGAAGTATCGGAGCGGGGGATAGTCGTTGGATTAAAGAGGACAAATGTCAGCAGATCTTCCATTTCGGAAGATATCCAGTCAGAAGAAACGAGAAGTTGATATTTGAAATCTATGGAGTTTGGATACCCAAAGGAGATATCTACTATTAATCCAAGAGGGACACATGTCAGTGGATTTTAAACTCCATAAGATTGACATACGGAGGAAAGAAAGGTTTGAGAGTTGAAACTCCTGAAGCCCCAATCACGAAATCAATTGTAGCCGTTGATTTGGAAGGAAACTACGTGTCGATGGATCATGGAGATCAAGGATCACGCATGGAAGGAGGAAAGGAAGGAAGATAGAAGTCGTTGATCGAGTAGCATCACCAAGGGATTGGAGATCAATGATCATGTTCAATTGCGGGGCCAGAACATGCTCGGGTCTTGATTTTTCTTGAGCGGGTTGCAATCAAAACCACGATATTTCTAAAGGGGTATGTGGAGCTCTATAGTGAATTGTGGGGCGAAAAGTGGGTTGCCCTCAAACCTCCTTTGGCCATGCCCGCAATTGTGTGGTCACGTGAGATCATCGCCCAAGGTCATATCAAAAGAAGGATCTAGCACTCGCTATACCGAGATCGCGAAGCGCTCAGAAGTTAGGCACGTGGTCACAACCATGGTCACATTAGCGAAGGTTAAGGGAGGAGATAGCACATCGCTAGGCTCCACTTCAGATATCGGGAGTTGGGAGAATCAATATGTCTCATACCAAGATTCTTGAAGTTGCGAGTCATGGAGAACCTGTTGGTTAGGCGTATGGTCACCGTCGATGGTCACGTGAAGGAAGGGGCTTAGAAGCCAAAGAAGCCAAAAATAATTGGTTGTAACTAATAGAGAAGACGAAGAGTTGCCACTGCCAGAGAAGCCAAAGCATCTTTGGATAATGGCCATTGATGATGAACAGATTCAGTATAACCACTAGAAAAGATGAAGAGTTGTGATGATGATCTGGTAGAGGATTTGGGTGAGAAAGACATGCAGAACAAAGAAGAGTGTGTGTGTTTTTTTCGAGAGTTATGCATGTGGGTAAAATGTGACCATGTACAAGACCTGAACTGGAGATCAGAGGTGAAATGTATATCATGCAGAGACATCACAGAGTATAAAGGAATAACAGAAGTTGAACAAAGGTATCAGAGTGTGCAGCAGGAGAAAGAGAAGAATATAGAAGAGGAACGGAGTAATAGAAGTTGGAAGAGGTAGAGGAGACATGGAGCTGTAACAGACCATATCAGAGACAAAACAAGTAAGTAAAGTTTTGTAAGATTCAATAAGGGTGGTAGGGTGGTGATAGGGAGGATTGTAGTCCTCTAAATTCTAGTTGGTGCTATAAGATATTCTGGGAGTTGGTGCTTCCATCTAGTGGGTGCTAGAGAAACATGGGATTTGGTGCTTCCATCTAGTTGGTGTTAGAGAAATCTGAGAGTTGGTGCTCTTTGCAAGTTGTATCTTGCTATCAGAGGTTGTAGCCTCATATTTGAGTTGGAGCTCAAAGACTGTGATATACATGAAAGTTGGAGCTTGATTGACATCCTAAGAAGAAGAGGTTTTCACCCTTATGGGTTTCCTCATGAAAATCAGTGTCTCTATGTATTATGTGTGATTCATCAAATAGTGTATATCTATGCATGTTAAGTTATCAACAACACAATAAATAATAATCTAGAAAGAATCAGAAAATAACAGGAAAAGTTTCAAGCTTATATACATAATTGATTCACCCCCCCTCTCAGGTATATTTCCAACAATACCTTGATACACCCCATTCTTGTGGGTTTCTATTGGCTAAAAACATTGTTTAAGGCCTAAAAAATGCCCCACAAGTTAATGACCTTCAAAAACCACAAAAAATTGCATAAAACTAGTTGTTTTACTACTATAACAACCCTTTAAATATGAACCGTTGATCTCAAATCTCATCGGATCTAATTCATTGATCCATGATACATCAAGCATTGATCGACATTCCTCCTTGGGTGTGCACCACACTTTTCCCAATCTACCAACATGATCATCGTCCATCGACCCATTCCCCTAACAATCAATTTGTACACAACTCTGAATCGGCCGATTCGACCGTCAACAGTATTCATTGAAGAATGGAACTCCTCACTGATTTGGTCGATACCCAACCATCAACCCATATGTGATCGACGATCCCAAAATACTATCGAAAACACTTCCCCAAATAGGTCAACCTTCCCATTGACCATCTGCCACTTCTATTGGCTAACGTGACAAATGTTGACGTGGCATGACATGTGGGTGTTGATGTGGCATTACATGTCATCCTGAGGTGTCAACTTGGGTGATGTGGCATGATACATGGATGCTGACATGGAATGAAATGTCATCACCCTCCTTCCTCCCATTGGCCATCAACTGACTATCTTGGATGACCCAAATACCCTGCCTAATGAGTTGAAACTCGTCCATCGACTCATTGGCCATCAACGACGTTTTTTTCTTGATTTGATACACTTTTATGAATTGGTCAGCATCCGACCATCAACCCATCAGTCATCGATGATTGAAAATTCTTCATGGGATTCGACCGACAATGACTATCGTCCATCAACGGTCAGAGATGTCCTTTGTTCGAACAAAACTCTTCACCATTTGGGTCGACCCGACCATCGACCGTCAACGATTTCTCTTGGTGAACTTAAACACTTAGAAAATTTGCAACATTCCTCTGATTAATATGGACCATTGATCGGATTCCTTTCAAAAATCCCTAAAATGAATCATATCCCTCGATTTGATCAACCCTTCAAAAAGATGAAACATTACAATTTTTTTAAATTTATCATAGCGAAACTTGGTCGTCGATCTCGAGATCAATCATGATCTCGGTTGTCAATCCACTAAAGTATTTTCTACGATTCGACAATCATTAGAACATGAAATTCGACCATTCCATGTCAATTTTGACTCTGCAACCTGCATATTTATGACTCAGATCATTTCTTTGACTATCCTGAGGCATTTAACTCAAATCTCACTCACGCATTTGGGGAATTTCACTTTAATTCTCATTCGTTTTCCCCCACATTCGCATAGACAAATATGTAGCAGCGAATTCGACCAATTTGTGGTCATCTTGGCCCATACAAGATTGATTTTTGAACCTAAGGGATATGATACCATAATGTAACGTCCCCCAACCCAACCGAGGGATATTACAATGTGAAAAACTCTTAAAAATAAATTTTTTGTTAACTATTTTAATAATTTTACAACTAACTTATTTCATGTAGCTTTCAACTATGAATTACAGGTAGAAATAACTATTGTATATTAGTACCATTTAATTACATGCATCTATAGCATACTAAATAGACATGCATGTAGCTAATAAACTTCATTAAAGAAGCATATAAATTATTCTCAAATACACAAAGTTCATGCACACCATTTATACACATAAACATAACACATTAACGAGATAAAACACTTATCTTTGAAATATGTTGTGCAACCAACTACTTGGGATGGACGTTCCACCAAACCATAGACTTGTTGTTCCAAATCTCAACAGCAAATCACCCACGAGTTGAGGCTAGTAATCCACAAAAGAGGGTGGTCTCTCACACTCCACTCACAACTCATAAAACTCATAACCCATTGATATCTTCTTACAGTTGTCCTGATTTTCCACTAGCTCTCTTCCTCTTGACCTTCCCAACCCAAGGAATGTACCCCTTCACTGATCTCAATCCCTCAGGCATCCCATTAATTTATCATGGTCTTTCTGACAAAGGTAGCCAGGAATCTCTCAGCTGGGAACTACAGGGAGCCTGTTACTAGGAAAACTGCCAGCAAACCAAAAACAAACACTTGTTGTTACAATGAAACTATCCCAGGAGTTCACTCTTCAAGTATAACAACCTAGATATTTAGTTATCCATCTCCAATTCGCTCTGATACGCTCCATCATGATCTATAATCACCCCTCTATGGATGCTCCAGCTCCAAGCTCTCTTTCTTTCTCTCTCCTTTCTCCTCATGCACAAAAACTTAATGTGTAAAACTTGTTGTCCCAACCGATATGAATAACTCCCTTTGGATTGCCTTTCTTGACTCACACTCTTCCCCAAGATGAATGTACTCAACCCCCATGTTCTCAATAACTTTGGGATTTGATCACTCACACCCACTCTCTTACATGTATTCAATTATTGGCTTTGGGAAAACTCAATAAAAAATTAAAAGATTCATATACAAATAGCAATTTTAGGATAATATATTGGATTAATATTGATGGGTATAATTTACCCCTTGGACCCCTCTTGGACATTATCCTAAACCTTCCCCTCTCTTGTGGATTAATTTTCCCCCCATATCTGTCCATGTCCCCTTAGCAACTGACATCACATTCTATTATTAAAACATAGAAATACAATTCGCATATTACATCGTTGTGGCCATAGGAACACATTATATCCACATAAACATTAATTAAAATCAGGATTATATTGGGGATGTTAGAGGAGGAACATGAAATTGTTGAGAAATGTAGGAGGAAGCTTCGAACTCTCATCGCAGAGAAGAACTATGTGTCGATCATGGTTCCAATGGAATGACACAACGCTAGGACTTATGATGTTAATACCAAGACTAGAGGGCCCTTTGGGATGATGATATGTGCAGTCAAGCTTTCCCACAGTGCCAACATCAGTCTGGACATTGTCGTCAGAATACTGGAGCCAATCAAAAAATAGTTCCCCATATGTGTGTTAGTTTTTGAAATGACCATAGGACCTGACATTCCATTCCATATTGGTAGGGAAGATAATCATGAGCCTCGAGAAGAGGGTCACCTTATTGATGTTACAAAAGGCGCAACCCCAACAAGTGGTGGAAGTGGTGTACAGGGCAGAGATATGGAGGTCGTAGAAATTCTTAATGGTAAAGAGACAACTAGGATGAGTGCCCAAAGTTTTTTACCATCGTGTGAAATGTATCCATGGTGAATTGGTCAGTACCTTTAAAGGCACGTGGTTTCGGGGAAAAATGCATAGAGAATGTTTTGAATAAGAGTTTTCATGAGCTCCATGAGAATCTTGTTGAGGTTAAGCTTGTGGTTCCTAATGAAGGCATGAAGTTTGCCTAGGGTTTTGATCAACAGAGTGGACTTCCGTTTCAAGTTAGGGTGATGATCCTGAGGCAAATATCATGAAGTACGAGGTGGAGGTTAAATAAATGGAAAGGCAAAGGTTTTTTTTTCAAATGCAAAGTTTGAGGTTTATATTTTTTAATTATATGTAAATGGGAATATGATTGTAAGACCTGGTTAGGCATGCATATCTCGGGTTTTTCTAAATTTCATCGATAAATTATAGACGTAAACCTAGGTGATAGAGAGGAGTATGCGGTATTCCCAGATACCCTTACTTTGAATTTTGATTAGTTTTGGGTCATGGAAAAAAGGGGGGAAGTTAGGTCAAGAGTCATGGTAGCCCATGGTTTTTTAGATTCCATGGATTGCATACTCCATTGAAATTATCATGTAGGTTAGAGGTGAAGGCCCACTTGGTTGGCTTGGCTAAATTCGGTCAAGGAAGTATATATTTGTTGGTTATAGTGATGGAGATAAGGGATGTAGATTGTGGGATCTTATTGTCCACAAAATCATCATTAGAAGAGACATGTACATGAAACAATTAGAAATTTTTCAGGATCACAAATGAATATTTGTTTGAAAACTCAAGGAATAATTGTATGGCCTAAGGTAACCAGTCAATGGTATGATATGTGTGATTCCTTCGTGGTAAACCAAAGTTTCTTGAGTGAGTATGATCATTGTATTTATGGCATATTCATTATCTTTTTTTTAAGTTGATGATATGCTTGTTGCAAGAAACACATGGTTGAGGTCAACAATATAAAGGCTCAGTTGGCCAATATGTTTCAGATGAAGGATCCATGACAAGAAAAACAAAACTTGGGAATAGAAGTATACAGAGACAGGAAAAATGTTAAGTTGTGGTTGTCACAAGTCTATGGAGAAGGTACTTATGAGGTTCAATATGAACATTGTGAAACTGGTAAATATCACTTTAGCTTTCCATTTTAAGTTTTCTTCAACTTTATGTCTTGATAGTAAGGAAGAAGAGGATTATATGTCTAGTATACCTTATGAAAATACGATACGAAGGTTGATTTTTGGGATGGAATGTTCAAGTATTTCACATGTAGTTGGTGTTGTTAGTGGACACATGGAAAAACCAAGTAAACAGCATGGAAATGGGTGCTTCAGTATATTAAAAGCACTAGTATCACCTACATTGTAGTGATTTAGCCTATGGTTATATTGATTCAGTGGAGCTGGAGTCATACATGCTGGAGTAAACTGTGCAGACATGTTCACATAACCAGTGCTCTTAGAGACATTATGGTGGTGTTTGGATTCTCTTGGCTTGCATGAAAGGTGATTATTGATTCGTACGGAAAGGTATCAGGAAAATTATTATCAAGGTGGAGATTGTTGGGTGGTGACAACATGTACCCTTTGCATTTACAATTTGGAGGACTGTGAAGCTTTTGGCTTTCCATTGCTTTGAAAACACTTAAGATATTTCTTGGTTAAATATTGAAGCCCATGTGGTGCTTCATGAGACTTGTAAAAAGATATCATTACTCTCATTTCGTTCTTTCTAGTTGTATGATGTGTTATCATTTTTTTTCTCTTTTTCCATGTCCATTAATTTTGGTTGTAGGCTCGGATCCCTACAAATAAGTCACAAACCAAAGTGTAAAGATTAAAAAAGGAGGGAAAAAAGGGAAAAACATCCATACAAAAATTTTCAACAAATGCATTGGGATCCATGGATCCATCAAATGAAGACATAAAGGGCATTGAAGAATTTTTAGCAAACATATCAATGAGAATGCCAATTTTGAACTATGGAAAACGAAGTTTATTCCTCCTAACACACTTGTAAGTTCCAATAAAAATCATTAAAAGCAAAGCAACTAAGGCATGGAAACAATATGTAGCAAGAGAATGTCCTTATCATTTTCAAAATCACATTACATCATCATCCACCTGCTACTATATCTTCTAATTCAATAGTCGAAGTTGAAGATGTGTCAATGGACTTGGCGTGGCCATGGATACGATGATGGTTGTATTAAGAGTTGATGAAATAACAATGAAATAACAATGAAACCATGGAAAAAAATATTATGAGTGAGGAGCATCAGGAGATCAATGTGGCTGTGAACAACAAATGGAACCACAATTGCATGAGGAGGAGATGACACACCCATTATCCTTATGCTCCCTCACTCTTCAAACTGAGAAAATGTGTTACTATTTATAGATACTATATATACGAGTCAGTACTCAAATTTGATAGAAATAATATGAACATATCAACAACACATAAATCACATAATATTTATTTTGGAAAAATCATCCAACATTAAATCTATTATTTCCCTTGTCCAAATCTGGTCAAGCCGACCAATCTCTTGGCCCATGCCAAGTGAGACTTTACTTCTCAACTCTTGACCCATTACAATGGAGTATCAATATCCTGTTAAAGGATTTCATTACATGTAATCCACGGGATCTAAAACCATGGGTTACCAAAACCATGTGGCCAAACCACTTTGACTCTTCCACCGAGTCAAGTTTAACCTAGCATTCCCCCTTTAAATTTGACTTGGGGTTTCACATGAATAAATGCCACCAAACCTCCCTCAAAGTCAGAGTATATGGAATCTGGTATGCTCCTTCTTATCACCTAGGTCTACATATAGACTTTACTGGTGAAATTTCAAACCCGAGATGTGTATGCCCATTTACATTCAACTCCATTAAAATTTTAATTATTATTTTTTCATTGTTTCTATCTCGATACTTATTGTGCCATTCTCGTGTCTTTCCATTTCTTTGACCTCCACATCTTGATGGTGGCTTATTGGTATATCTACAACAAGACAAGAGATCCAACCACACTTGAAATATCCATTAGATCCAAGAATCCAATCCATATATCTTTAGATCCAACCACACTTTACATATCCATTAGATCCAAGCATCCAATCCATATATCTTTAGTACACTCTGAGCCCAAACCCATGCTCTTAACTTACCATTTGTTATAGATTTCACCAAAAATAGATCTATAATTGTGGTGGGATAATCTCATGACCCCTTCCAA
Organism: Picea engelmannii; assembly: GCA_009831015.1. NCBI lineage: Eukaryota > Viridiplantae > Streptophyta > Pinopsida > Pinales > Pinaceae > Picea > Picea engelmannii. The sequence continues at coordinate 39,909 of ML800156.1, forward strand.
GTGAGCCTCCACCACTCAACTCTTGACCCATTACAATGGAGTATTACCATCATTTTAAAGGATTTCATTACATGTAATCCATGGGCTCTAAAACCACGAGCTACCAAACCTATGTGCCAGAAACCACCATTATTGACTGAACAACTTTGACTTTTTCACCAAGTCAAGTTTAACCTAACAAAATTGAAACTTATTTTTAATTATAGAACAATAATTCACATGTATCTCAGTTAGTTTCCATGGTTCAAGAGATTTTGTAAACCAGATAATTGGCTTCTGTATTTTGACATTGTGTAAGCATGTCTTGCTCGAATGTTCAAGATTAAAAATTGTATTCACTTTGTCCATTAGATTGAAGAAATCTTGTCTAAACATTGAAGTTATAGAGTCTTGATAAGGAATGTTGTACATTTAAAAAGGGTTTCTTTCAAAATATGTAAGTGCAATGTTTAAGTTCCATGTTTAAAACTTTTTCAAAATATGTAGATGAAAACATTTTTTTTGGAGATCTATCTTTAAGTTTTTTAGAGAAGATTTTTAACTTACTAATATCAAGTTAATTATGGATGATATAAGAATAATATCATATTACACAAAATAAAACCCGTGTCCACAATAATAACATCATTTTAAATGAAATAAAGTCCATTGCTTGTCAATTAGGTAATGTAAAAATTTATATTGGTTATACCTATAGTTTACTTAGTCATCCTGCCTCTTCCAATCCTTAAGACTTCGGAAATTTGTGAATTCAAATTTACCACCAAATTTAACTATAGAAACACCTTAACCAATGGAAGTCTCAAAATCCTCGAATGACCAAATGGATAGACACACTTCTATATGAAATTCTCAAGGATTTGTTTCATTAAATGACTCCTTCCAAATAACACGTTAGTATGATCATACCTAGTCATACAAGGGAAGGTATAAATAATGTGAATACCATAAAACTATTATGGTAAATAGTCTTTATTGTTAATATTCAACATATTCAACTAACCAAAGTCAAACTTTGTAAAGTAAGTTTTAGACGTAATCTCTTGGTAATATTTTTTGTTTATATGGAAAGGTTAATTATTTAAAATTAACAATAATAATATTAGGGTGAGTGCAAGCTAATGATGGTCTCTCATGACACGTTAGTGGCAATGCAAATATGGAAAAAAAATAGTCTTTTAACTTCGAGAGATTATTCAAGGTACTTTTACAATGAATTTGAATATGGTGTAAGAATATGAAACATATGAAATTAAATTAGTTTTCCAAATATACAACTTTTATTCATAGAAATTGTGAATAACTATGTCAAATTTGATTTTTGCTAATAGTGGTATGTTATTTTTCCACCAAAATGTAAGGTATATGTCTTTGTTTGAGCAGGTGTTGATTACCTTGACGATGAAATTTCGTTCCAAATACTTGTTTGCTTGTAGAAAACCCGTTTTTTTAGTGCAGTGTATTTTTTTGAAATTTATAATATTAATTTATATATTTTTTTAAATTATCAAAGTCGATATATCCTTGAAATTACAACACCTTTTGTTTGTGCAGGCTAAGAGGGTCTTAACATGATCAAAAGAATATTTTTTTAAATAGTATATATCAGTATCCTCTAGTGAAACATGTAACTCATTCGAGAAATGGTTAAGATGACAAAAAGTTATAGCAGAAATAAGAGAGGTGTGTATTCTATGATTTTGATATATGTGAATACAAAAATAGATTAAAAATAGTAAACAATATTATGTTTTTTAAAAAACTATATATTTGGAATCTGCATAGCTGACTCTATCTATATTTGTAGTTTTTCCAATAAATGAATTGTTTAGCCTATAAAACAATAACGTCAAAGACAGAGATATAGAGAGGTATTGAAAACAATGAACGTTTTTATCACTTTTCAGACCAAACCAATAGATTTCTCATTCCGAACCTAAATCTAGGGCAACCAAGTCATCATACACATTTTCAATCCCACCCAAAAAAAATTGAATTCAAACGAACACACATGCATTCTTAAGAGCACGCACATGCTCTGGGAACACGTACGTGTTCCTAAGAGCATGCAATGCTCCTATAAGATATTTTTTATTTTCCATTCCCCCCCCCTCTCTCTCTCCTACATGTACTCCTCTCTCCTACATCTATTGCCCCTCTCTGTCTCCCTCTCACTCTCCCTCTCTACCCCCATGTATGTCTCCCTCTCTCTCCCTCTCACACTCCTATACATGGTAATACCTAGACATGGAAAGACCTAGACATAAAAAGACATGGAAATACGTAGACCTAGACCTTTCCTTGACATGGCTCAGACTCTCACACCTAATATCTCTCTCTCTCTCTCTCTCTACCCATTTTTCCCTCCCTCCTCTATTACGCCCCCCTCTCTCTTCCACCTCTCTCTCACCCTTTCTCTCTCTCCTCATTGTTAGTCTCAGTCTCAGTCTCTCTCTCTTCCCCTCTTTCTCTCTCTATTCCTCATCTTTGTCTCCCTCTATATCCCTCTTCCTCTCACTCTCTCTCTACCTCCCCCTTCTATGTCTACCTCTTTTCTTCCATTCCTCTCAATATCCCTCTCTCTTAACCCCCCTCTATGTATCCCTCTCCCTCCCTCTCACACTCTCTCTACCCCTCCTCTTTGTCTTTCTCTCCCCCCCCCTCCCTCTATCTCTCCTCTATATAACCCTCTCTCCCTCTCACACTTTCTCTACTGCCTTTATATGCCTTTCTATCTCTCCCTCCCACACTCTCACACACACTCTTGCTATCCCCCCTTTTATGTCTTCCTCTCTCTCCCTCTCACACACTAGCAAGTTTGGTACATTACAATGCAATGCATGGTAAGGATATAAATGGCCTTACCTTAAACATGGCAAGGCATATCAAGACCTAGACCTAGACCTAGACCAAGACTTAAACCATGACCTAGAACTTGCCTCTCCATGCCTCACACTCTCACACCCACTCCTTCTCTATATCCCCCCTCTTCAAATCTCTCCCTGTCTCTCTCCCCCCTCCATCTATTTCTTTTCCTCCCTCTCTCTCTCTCTCTACCTCCCTCCCTCTCTCTCTCTCTCTTTGTCAATTTTGTGAATTTTGAAGAGGGCATAATATAAGAATGAAAACCGAGCATCATAATAGAGTTTCATAAGATCCTAAATGTCTAATTGGCCAAGGCCCATGCAACCACACTACCCACGATCGCCTGAAACCGTGTTCTTGAAAATTGACTTCGTGTTCAGAAATTGCATTATGCCTTATTGAGTAAAACCCTAGTGATGGATATCCTCCAACAAACGCTTTTTTGGGAAACATAATGATAGTGGAGGGGCCCCACTAGGTAAACATTGGTGCCCCGGATCCAATACAACTGATTGTTTGTCCATCTGAGTCCCGGTTTGATTTTTATCGCTTTGCAACTCGCCTCGACAAGTCATTCATGGACATGTTGGAAATTTGGTCTGGGTCATAAAATCCAAATTGAGAAGTATAACAGAGTTTCGTTATCTCTCACACATCTATTAGTCCAAGGCATAAGAGACCACACTACCCACAATCCCCTGACACGGTGTTCTTGAAAATCAACCCCTTGTTTAGAAACTGCACTATGCCTCATTGAGAAAACCATAGTGCCGAATATCCTCCAAAAAAATATTTTATCGGCAACGAAATGAAAATGGAGGGGCCTCACTAGCTGAAATCTAGTGCCCCAGATCCAATGCAACCGACGATTCATCCATCTATGTCCCAGTTTGAGTTTTGTCACCAGTTGCAACTCACCTACTCAAGCCATTCAGGGACATGTTTGCATTTTTGTATGTGGGAATAAAATCCAAACTGAGAAACATAATGAAGTTCTATAATCTCCCTCATGTCTATTTGGCCAAGGCCAACACAGCCACGCTTACCACAATCGCCTGACACGATGTTCCTGAAAATCAACCTCTTGTTCAAAAATTGCACTATGCCTTATTGAGTAAAACCCTAGTACCAAATATCCTCCAATAAACGCTTTTTAGAGAAACAAAATGACAACGGAGGGGCCCCACTAGCTGAAACCCAGTGCCTCGGATCTAATGCAACTAACAATTCCTCCATCCAAGTCCCGATTTGAGTTTTATTGTGAGTTGCAACTCACCTCCTCAAGCCATTTAGGGACATGCTGACAATTTGTTCTGTAGGCATAACGGAGTTCTGTAAGCTCCCAAATGTTTATTTTTCCAAGGCCCACATGACCACGTTACCTGCAATCGACCGACACAGTGTTCTTGAAAATCGACCTCTTGTTCAAAAATTGCACTATGCTTCTTTGAAAAAAACCCTATTGGCATAGATCCTCCAACAAACACTTTTTTGCCCAACTAAAGGACAACAGAGGGGCCTCGCTAGATGAAACCTGATGCCACGTATCCAATGCAACCTACAGTTCATCCATTTGAGTCTTGGTTTGAGTTTTATCGTGAGTTGTAACTTGCCAACTCAAGCTATTAAGGGACATGTTGGAGATTTGGTCCAAGGGCATAAAATCCAAACCGAGCAGCATAATGGAGTTTTGTAAGATCCCACACATATTTTTTTCCAAGGCCCATGAGACCATGATACCCATAATCGCCCGTCACAGTGTTCTTGATAATTGACCTCTTGTTCAGAAATTGCACTATGCCTCATTGAGAAAAACCCTAGTATTGGAGATCCTCCAACAAACATTTTTTTGGGAAAAGGAATGACAGCAGAGGGGCCCCATTTGCTGAAAATCAGTGCCTTGGATCCAATGCAATCGATGGTTCATCCATCTAAGTGTCAGTTTGAGTTTTATCGTAAGTTTCAACTTGCCTCCTCAAGTCATTCAAGGACATGTTGGCAATTCGGTTTGGGGGAATAAAATCAAAACCGAGCAGTATAACAAAGTTCCGTAAGATCCTACATGTTTTTTTGGCCAAGGCAGAAGAAATCACATTACCCACACTCACCCGACACAGTGTTCTTGAAAATTGATCTATTGTTCAGAAATTGCACTATGCCTCATTGATAAAAACCCCGATGCCATAGATCCTCCAAAAAATGATTTTCCAGGAAACAAAATTCTAGTGGAGGGGTCCGACCAGTTGAAAATCGGTGCCCCAGATCCAATGCAACCAACGGTTTGTTCATCCGAGTCCTGGTTTTAGTTTTATCGCAAGTTGCAACTCGCCTCCTCAAGCCATTCATGGACATGTTGGAAATTTTGTCCACAGGCATACAATCCAAACTAAGAAACATAATGAAGTTCCATAAGCTCTCGCACATTTGTTTGTCCAAGGCCCATGCTACCCACAATCACTCGACACAATGTTCTTGAAAATCAACCTCTTGTTTAGAAATTGCACTATGCCATTGAGAAAAACCCTAGTCTAGAGATCCTCCATCAAACTCTTTTTTGGGAAACAGAATGACAACAGAGGGGCCTCACTAGTTGAAACCCGGTGCCCCAAACAGCTACAACATATGATTCATCCATCCGAGTCCTGGTTTGAGTTTTATTGTGAGTTGAAACTCGCCCCATTAATCCATTCATGGACATGCTGGAATTTTTTTTTAGGGGCATAGAATCCAAACCGAGCAACATAACAGATTTATGTAAGCTCTCGCACATCGGTTTGGCCAAGGTCCAGGCGACCACACTAGCAACAATCTTCCAGCACAGTGTTCTTGAAAATCGACCACTTGTTCTGAAATTGCACTTTGCCTCATTGAGAAAAACCCTAGTCCTTAAGATCCTCCAACAAATTCTTTTTCGAGCAACAAAATGAAAGCAGAGTGACCCCATTATCTGAAAATCAATGCCCCAAATTCAATGAAACTAACAGTTCATCCACCTAAGTCTCTGTTTGAGTTTTATCGCGAGTTGAAACTCGCCTCCTTGATTCGTTTAGGGACATGTTGGCAATTTGGTATGGGGGCATAAAATCCAAACCAAGCAGCATACAAAAGTTTTCGAAGCTCCCAGCGAAGGCCCACATGACCACGGTATCCACAATCACCCAGCACAATGTTCTTGAAAATTGACCTCTTGTTCAAAAATTGCACTATGCCTCATTAAGAAAAACCCTAGTGCTAGATATACTCCAACAAACATTTTTCTGGGAACAAAATGACAATGATGGGGCACCACTAGCAGAACCCAAGTGCCCCTGATCCAATGCAACCGTGGTTTGTCCATCCGAGTCCCAGTTTGAGTTTTATCGCAAGTTCCAACTCACCTCCTCAAGCCATTAAGGGATATGTTGGCAATTTGGTCCAAGGGAATAAAATCCAAACCTAGCAACATAAAAGTGTTCTGTAACCTCCCACACATATGATTGGACAAGGCGCAAGAGACCATGTTACCCACAATCTCCCAACACAGTGTTCTTGAAAATCGACCTCTTGTTTAGAAATTCCACTATGACACATTGAGAAAAACCTTAGTGTCGGAGATCCTCCAACAAACTCTTTTTTGGGAAATAGAATAATAGTGGAGGGCCCCCACCTACTAAAACTCGGTGCCCCAAATCCAATGAAACTGACAGTTCATCCATCAGTGTCTCGGTTTGAATTTTATCGCGAGTTGCAACTCGTCTCCTCAAGCCATTCATGGACATGTTGGCACTTTGATCCAGGGGCATTTATTCAAGTCTCAGTTTGAGTTTTATCATGAGTTTCAACTTGCCTCCTCAAGTCATTCAAGGACAAGTTGAGAATTTGGTCTGAGAGCATAAAATCCAAACCTAGCAGCATAACAAAGTTTTGTAGCCTCCCACATGTTTTTTTGTAAATGGACCTGGCGACCACATTGCACACAATCACTCGACACAATGTTCTTGAAAATCAACCTCTTGTTCAAAAATTGCACTATGCGTCATTGAGAAAAACCCTAGTGTAGGAGATTCTTGAACAAACACTTTTTTGGAAAACATAATGAGAGTTGAGACATTGCACTAGCTGAAACTTGGTGCCCCAAATCCAATGCAACCAATAGTTCATCCATCAGTGTCTCGGTTTGAATTTTATCGCGAGTTGCAACTCGTCTCCTCAAGCCATTCATGGACATGTTGGAAATTTGATCCAGGGGCATAAAATCCAAACTGAGAAGCATAACAAAGTATTGTAAGATCCTACACATTTGTTTATCCAAGGCCCACGCGGCCATGCTATCTACAATCACCCAAAACAATCTTCTTGAAAATCAACCTCTTGTTCATAAATTTTGTTATGCCTCATTAAGAAAAAACCTAATCATAGAGATCCTACAGCAAATGCTTTTTCTGGAAATGAAATGATAGGGAAGGGGCCCCACTAGTTAAAACTCGGTGCCCCAGATCCAATGCAATCGACGGTTCATCCACCTAAGTCCTAGTTTGAGTTTTATCGCGAGTTGCAACATGCCTCCTCAAGCCATTCAGGGACATCTTGGCAATTTGGTCTGGAGGCATAATATCCAAACCGAGCAACATAAGAAATTTGTGTAAGCTCATGCACATTATTTTTCCAAGGCCCACAAGACTACGCTACCCACAATCTCCCAACACGATGTTCTTGAAAATTGACCTCTTATTTAGAAATTGCACTATGCCTCATTGAGCAAAACCTAGTCCCGAAGATCCTCCAACAAATTTTCTTCGGGAAACATAATGACAGTGGAGGGGCCCCACTAGTTGAAACCTGGTTCCCTAGATCCAATGAAACCAACGATTCGTCCATCTAAGTCTCGACTTGAGTTTTATTGTGAGTTGCAACTTGCCTCAAACAATTGAGGGACATAATGGAAATTTGGTCTGGGGGCATAAAATATAAACCCGACAGCATGACATATTTCTATAAGCTCATGCACATCTCTTTTTCCAAGGCCCACATGACCACACTACCCACAATCGCCCAACAAAGTGTTCTTGAAAATCGACCTCTTGTTAAAAAATTGGGCTATGCCTCATTGAGCAATACCCTAGTGATGGAGATCCTCCAACAAATACTTTTCTAGGTAATGGAATGCAAGTGGAGGGGGGCCATTAATTGAAACCCGGTGCCCCAGATCCAATGCAACTGACGATTCGTCCATCCGAATCTTGGTTCGAGTTTTATCGTGAGTTGCAACTCGCCTCCTCAAGCCATTCAGGAACATGTTGGCAATTTGGTTCTGGGGCATAAAATTAAAACCGAGTAGCATAATGGAGTTTCGTAAGCTCTCTCACATCAATTTGTCCAATTCCAACATGACCACGCTACCCACAATCATCTGACACAATGTTCTTGAAAATCAACCTCTTTTTCAGAAATTGCTATGTGCCTCATTGAGCAAAACTTTAGTGTCATAGATATTCCAAAAAAGGTTTTTTCAGGTGACAGAATGATAATGGAGGGGCCCCACTAGATGAAAACTAGTGCCCTGGATCCAATGCAACTAACGGTTCATCTTTCTGAGTCTTAGTTTGTTTTTTTATCATGAGTTCCAACTCACCTCCTCAAACCATTCAGGTACATGTTGCCAATTTTGTCCGTGGGAATAAAATCCAAACGGAGTAGCATAATGGAGTTTTGTAAGATCCTGCACATTTTTTTACCAAGGCCTACCTGACCATGCTACCCACAATCGCCGAGCACAATGTTTTTGAAAATTGACCTCTTTTTCAGAAATTGCATTATGCCTCATTGAGCAAAACCCTAGTGTCGGAGATCCTCCAATAAATGAGTTTTTGGGAAATGAAATGATAGCGAAGGGGGCCCACTAGCTGAAACCTGGTACCCTGGATCCAATGCAATTGATGGTTCATCCATTTGAGTCCTGGTTTGATTTTTATCATGATTTGCAACCCACCTCCTCAAGCCATTCAGGGACATGTTAGCAATTTGGTTCGGGGGAATAAAATCCAAACCGAGAAACATAACGAATTTCTGTAAGATCCAACACATTTGTTTTTCTAATTCCCATGTGACCATGCTACCCAAAATTTCCAGACACAGTGTTAATGAAAATCAACCTCTTGTTCAGAAATTTCATTATGCCTCATTGAGAAAAACCCTAATGTTAGATATCCTCCAACAAACACTTTTTCGAGCAACGAAATTACAACGAAGGGGCCCCACTAGTGGAAAATCGATGCCTTGGATCCAATGCAACTAACGGTTCATCCATCTGTGTCTTGGTTTGATTTTTAACGCCATTTGCAACTTTCCTCCTCAAGCCATTCAGGGACGTGTTGGTAATTTGTTCCGGGGGCATAAAATCTAAACCGAGCATCATAACAAAGTTTTGTAATCTTCTGCACATATGTTTTTCCAAGGTCCACACAACCACGCTACCCATAATCACCCAACACATTTTTATTGAAAATCTACCTCCTGTTTATAAATTGCACTTTGCCTCATTGAGCAAAACCCTAGTGTCGGAGATCCTCCAACAAACGCTTTTTCAGGAAATAGAATGATAGCGAAGGGGCCCCATTAGCTAAAACTTGGTGCCCCAAATCTAATGAAACCAAATATTCATCCATGCGAGTCACAACTTGAGTTTTATCGTGAGTTGAAACTCACCCCCTCAAGTCCTTCAAGGACATGTTGGCAATTTGGTCCAGGGGGATAAAATACAAACATAGCAGCATATCAGATTTTTGTAAGCTCTTGCATGTCTATTTGGACAAGGCCCATGAAACCACGGTACCCACAATCACTTGACAAAGTGTTCTTGAAAATCAACCTCTTGTTTATAAATTTCATTATGCCTCATTGAGCAAAACCCTATTGATGAAGATCCTCCAACAAATTCTTTTCTTGGAAACAAAATGACAATGAAAGGGTCCCAGTAGCTGAAAATCGATGCCTTGGACCCAATGCAACTGAGGGTTCATCCATCTGAGTCTCCGTTTGATTTTTATCGTGAATTTCAACTCGCCTCCTCAATCCATTCAGGGACATGTTGGCAATTTGGTCTGAGGGCATAAAATCCAAACCAAGCAGCATAATGAAGTTCCATAAACTCTTTCATGTCTTTTTGGCCAATACCCATGTGACCACGCTACCCACAATCGCCCGACATAGTGTTCTTGAAAATCAAACTCTTGTTCATAAATTGCACTATGACTCATTGAGAAAAACCCTAGTCCCAGAGATCCTCCAACATACACTTTTCTAGGAAACATAATGATAGTGGAGCGGCCCCACTAGTGGAAACCTGGTGCCCAAGATCCAATGCAACCAACGGTTCATCCACCTGAGTCTCAGTTTGAGTTTTATTGCAAGTTGCAACTTGCCTCCTCAATCCATTCAGGGACATGTTGGCAATCTGGTTTGGAGGCATAAAATCCAAATCGAGCAGCATAATAGAGTTTTGTAAGCTCTCACATGTCTTTTTAGCTAAGGCCCACACAAATACACTACCCACAATCGTCCGCACAGTTTTCTTGAATTGTTCATAAATTGCACTATGCCTCATTGAGCAGAACCCTAGTCCTAGGGATCCTCTAACAAATGATTTTTTAAGCAATGGAGGGACCCCACTAACTGAAACCCAATGCCCCATATCCAAAGCAACTGATAATTCATCCATCCAAGTCTCGGTTTGAGTTTTATCGCGAGGTACAACTCGCCTCCTCAAGCCTTTCAGGGACATGTTGGAAACTTGGTCCAGGGGCATAAAATCCAAACCGAGTATCATAACGAAGTTTCATAATCTCCTGCAAGTCTAGTTTTCCAAGACCCACCTAACCACACTATTAATAATCACCCAGCACAATGTTATTGAAAATCGACCTCTTGTTTAGAAATTGCATTATGCCTCATTGAGCAAAACCCTGGTGTCAGAGATCCTCCAAAAAAAAAAATTTGGAAACAGAATGACAGTTGAGGGGCCCCACTAGATGACACTCGATGCCTTGGATCCAATGTGACTGACGGTTCATCCATTTGAGTCTCAGTTTGAGTTTTATTGTGAGTTGCAACTCGAGTCCTCAAGCCATTCACAGACATGTTGGCAATTTGGTCTGGGGGCATAAAATACAAACTGAATAGCATAACGGAGTTTTGTAAGCTCCTGCACGTCTATTTTTCAAAGGCCCATGTGACCACACTACCCACAATCATCCGATGCAATGTTCTTGAAAATCGACCTCTTGTTTAGAAATTGCACTATGCCTCATTGAGAAAAACCCTAGTCCTGAATATTCACCAATAAGCACTTTTCCGGGAAATGTAATGACAATAGAGGGGGCCCACTAACTAAACCACAATGCTCCATATACAATGAAACTGATATTTTTTCCATCCAAGTCTCGGTTTGAGTTTTATCACGAGTTGCAACTCGCCTCCTCAATTCTTTTAGGGACATGTTGGCAATTTGGTCCGGGGGCATAAAATCTGAATCGAGTATCATAACCAAGTTCCATAATCTCTCGTACATCTAATTGGCCAAGGCTCACACAACCACACTACCCACAATTTCCTAGTACAATTTTCTTGAAAATCAACCTCTTGTTTAGAAATTGCACTGTGCCTCATTGAGAAAAACCCTAGTGTCGTAGACCCTCCAAAAAACACTTTTATGGGCAACGAAACGATAGCAGAGGTGCCCCACTAGCTGAAACTCGGTGCCTTGTATCCAATGCAAACGACGGTTCATCCATATGAATCCCAATTTGATTTGTATCGCGAGTTGAAACTATCCTCCTCAATCCATTCAGGGACATGTTGGCAATTTGGTCCGAGGGCATAAAATCCAAACCGAGCAGCATAACAAGTTTTGTAAGCTATTGAACATTTGTTTTTCTAATACACACACAACCATGATACCAACAATCATCTGGCACATTGTTCTTGAAAATCAACCTCTTGTTCAAAAATTGTGTTATGCCTCATTGAGTAAAACCCTAGTGTCGAAGATCCTCCTACAAACACTTTTCCGTGCAATGAAATGACAGCGGAGGTGCACCACTAGCTGAAACCCAATGCCTCGGATCCAATGCAACTAATGGTTTTTCCATCTGAGTCTCGGTTTTATTTTTATCATGAGTTGCAACTCACCTCCTCAAGTCATCCAGGGACATGTTGGCAATTTGGTTTAGGGGCATAAAATCGAAACCAAGCAACATAATGGATTTCTGTAAGCTCCCACACGTCATTTTTGTCAAATCCCACACTTCCACGCTACCCACAATCACTCGACACATTGTTCTTGAAAAATGACCTCTTGTTCAGAAATTGCACTATACCTCATTGAGTATTAACCCAGTCCCGGAGATCCTCAAAAAAACACTTTTTTGGGAAATAAATGATAGTAGAGGGCCCCCACTAGTTGAAACTTGGTTCCCTAGATCCAATTCAACCAACGGTTCATCCATACAAGTCTTGGTTTGAATTTTATTGCAAGTTGCAACTCGCCTCCTCAAACAATTCAGGGACATGTTGGCAATTTGGTCCGGGGGATTAGATCCAAACCCAACAGCATAACGGAGTTTTGTAAGCTCCCACACATATGTTTGGCCAAGACCCACGTGACCACGCTACCCACAATATCCCAACAAAGTGTTCTTGAAAATTGACCTCTTGTTCAGAAATTTCACTATGCCTCATTGAGAAAAACCCTACTGATGGAGATCCTCTAACAAACACTTTTATGGGATAAGGAATGACAGTGGAGGGGATCTACTAGCTGAAACTTGGTGCCCTGAATCCAATGCAACTGAAGGTTCATCCATCTAAATCTCGTTTTGAGTTTTATCACGAGTTGCACCTCACCTCCTCAATTCATTCATGGACATGTTGGAAATTTGGTGTGGGGGCATAAAATCCAAACCGAGCAGCATAGGGGAGTTTCCTCAGCTCTCGAATGTTTGTTTGGACATGGCCAATGTGACCATGCTACCCATAATCTCCTGACACAGTGTTCTTGAAAACCGACCTCTTGTTCAAAAATTTCACTATGCCTCATTGAGAGAAACCTTAATGTCATAGATCCTCCAACAAACAATTTTTCAAGAAAAAAAATGATAACGGAGGGACCTCATTAGATGAAACCCCATGCCCTAGATCCAATGCAATCGATGATACATCCATCCGAGTCTCGGTTTGAGTTTTATCGTGAGTTGCAACTCGCCTCTTCAATCCATTTAGGGACATGTTGGCAATTTGGTCCTTGAGCATAAAATACAAACCGAGTAGCATAAGGGAGTTTTGTAAGCTTCTGCACATCTGTTTAGCGAAGGCCCAGGCGACCACACCACCACAATCTCCTGACATAGTATTCTTGAAAATTGACCGCTTGCTCAAAAATTACATTATGCCTTAATGAGAAAAAACCTAGCATCGAAGATTCTCCAATAAATGCTTCTCCGAGAAACAAATGATGGTGTAGGGGGCCCACTAGCTGAAACTTGGTGCCTCGGATTTAATGCAATTGATAACTCATCCATTTTATTCTCAATTTGATTTTTATCATGATTTGCAAGTTGTCTCCTCAAACCATTCAACATGTTGGCAATTTGGTCTGGAGGCATAAAATTCAAACCGAGCAGCATAACAAAGTTCTATAAGCTACAACACATATGTTTTATGAAATCCCATGTGACCACGCTACCCATAATCACCTGACACAGTGTTCTTGAAAATAGACCTCTTGTTCAAAAATTGCACTATGCCTCAAAAAGAAAAACCCTAGTGTCGAAGATCCTCAAACAAACGCTTGTAGAGAAATTGAATGATAGAGGAAGGGGCCCACTAGAGGAAACTCGATGCCTCAGATCCAATGAAACTGAAGGTTCATCGATCTGAGTCCTGGTTTGAATTTTATTGCAAGCTGCAACTCTCCTCCTCAAGCCATTCGAGGACATTCTGACAATTTGGTCTGGGGGCATAAAATCCAAACTGAGCAGCATAATCGAGTTTCGTAAGCTCCCGCATGTGTGTTTAGTCAAGGCCCATGCGAGCATGCTAAACACAATTTCCCAACACATTTTTCTTTCAAAACGACCTTTTGTTTAGAAATTGCACTATGCATCATTGATCAAAACCCTATTGGCGAAGATCCTCCAACAAAATATTTTTCGAGAAACAGAAATATAGAGGAGGGGGCCCTCTAGCTGAAAACCAATGCCCTGGATCCAATGCAACTAAGGGTTCATCCATTCAAGTCTCGGTTTGATTTTTATCGCGAGTTGCAACTTGCCCCCTCAAGTCATTCAGGGACATGTTGGCAGTTTGATCCAAGGGCATAAAATCCAAACAACGCAGCATAACCAATTTATGTAAGACCTCGCATGTCTCTTTAGCGAAGGCCCACACAACAATGATACCCACAATCGCCTGACACAGTGTTCTTGAAAATCGACCTCTTGTTCATAAATTGCACTATGCATCATTGAGAAAAACCTTAGTGTAGGAGATCCTCACACAAACTCTTTTTTAGGAAAAAAAATGATAGTCGAGACGTTGCACTAGTGAAAACCTGGTGCCCCAAATCCAATGCAATCAACAGTTCATCCATCTGAGTCTTGGTTTGAGTTTTATCACGAATTTCAACTCACCCCCTCAAGTCATTCAGGGACATGTTGACAATTTGGTCTGAGGGCATAAAATCCAAACCGAGCAGTATAACAAAGTTCCATAAGCTCATGCACGTCTGTTTTTCCAAGTCCCACATGACCACACTACCCAAAATCGTCTGGCATAGTGTTCTTCAAAATCAACCTCTTGTTCAGAAATTGCACTATGCCTCATTGAGCAAAACCCTAGTCATGGAGATACTCCAAAAAAATATTTTATGGGCAACGGAATGATAGTGGAGGGGCCCCACTAGCTAAAACTTGGTGCCCCATATCCAATGCAACCAATGATTTATCCATATTAGTCTCAGTTTGAGTTTTATTATGAGTTGCAATTCACCTCCAGAATCCATTCACGAACATGTTGGCAATTTGGTCCAAGGGAATAAAATCCAAAATGAATACTATAACATTGTTTTGTAAGCTCTCACACATCTATGCCAAGGCCCACGCTACCCACAATCGTTCGACACATTGATCTTGAAAATCGACCTCTTGTTCTGATATGGCACTATGCCTCATTGATAAAAACCCTAGTCCTAGAGATCCTCCAAAACATGTTTTTTCGGGCAACAAAATGACAATGCATGGGCCCCACTAACTAAAACCCAGTTCCCCAGATCCAATGCAACTGACAGATCGTTCATCCAAGTCTCGGTTTGAGTTTTATCGTGAGTTGCAACTTGCCTCCTCAAAACTATCAAGGACATGTTGGAAATTTGGTCTGGGGGCACAAAATCCAAACCGAGTAGCATAACGGAGTTCCATAAGCTCTCGCATGTCTAGTTGGACAACGCCCATTCCACCACACTATCCATAATCGCCCAACATAATTTTCTTGAAAATCAATCTCTTGTTTAGAAATTGCACTATGCCTCATTGGGCAAAACCATGGTGTCAGAGATCCTCTAACAAAGGCTTCTTTGAGCAATGGAACGACATTGGAAAGGCTCCACTAATTGAAACTTAGTGTCCCAAATCCAATCCAACTGATGGTTCGTCCATCCAAGTCCCGGTTTGAGTTTTATTGTGAATTGAAACTCGCCTCAAGTCATTAAGGGACATGTTAGCAATTTGATCCGGGGGAATAAAATCCCAACCTATCAGTATCACGAAGTTCTGTAAGCTCTCACACATCTATTTGAGGCCCATGCGACAATGTTACACACAATCGTGCGACACAGTGTTCTTGAGAATCATCTTCTTGTTCAAAAATTACACTATGGCTCATTGAGAAAAACCTCAGTCCCAGATATCCTCCAACAAACTCTTTTTCGGGAAATAGAATGACAACGGAGGGACCCCACTAATTGAAACCCACTTCCCTAGATCTAATGCAACTAATAATAGGTCCATACGAGTCCTGGTTTGAGTTTTATAGCGAGTTGCAACTCGCCTCCTCAAGCCTTTCATTGACATGTTGGCAATTTCGTTCAGGGGCATAAAATCTAAACCAAGTAGCATAACAAAGTTTTGTAAGCTCCCGCATGTCTAGTTGGCCAAGGCCCATTTCACCATGCTACCCATAATTTCCCAGCACAATGATCTTGAAAATCGACCTCTTGTTTAGAAATTGCACTATGCCTCATTGAGCAAAACCCTAGTGTCAAAGATCCACCAAAAAATGCTTTCAGGGAAACGAAATGATAACAGTGGAGCCCCACTAGCTGAAACTCGGTGTGTTGGATCCAATGCAACCGACAATTTTTCCATCTAAGTCCTGGTTTGAGTTTTATCGTGAGTTGCAACTCACCTCTTCAAGCCATTCAGGGACATGTTGGCAATTTGGTCTGAGGGCATAAAATCCAAACTGAGAAGCATAACAAAGTTTTGTAAGATCCCACACATATATTTTTCCAAAGACCACACTACCCACAATCACTTGACATGAAGTTCTTGAAAATGGACCACTTGTTCAAAAATTGCACTATGCCTCTTTCAACAAAACCCAAGTGTCGGAGGTCCTCCAACAAACATTGTTTTGGGAAACAAAATGAAAGTAGAGGGGTCCCACTAGCTCAAACTCGGTGCCTCGGATCTAATGCAACCCATGGTTTGTCCATATAAGTCCTGATTTGAGTTTTATCGTGAGTTTCAGCTTGCCTCCTCAATCCATTCAGGGATATGTTAGCAATTTGGTTTAGGGGCATAAAATCCCAACCGATCAATATAACGGAGTTTCATAAGCTCCCACACATCTATCTGGACAAGGCCCGACACAATGTTCTTGAAAATCAACCTCTTCTTTATAAATTGAACTATGCCTCATTCAAAAAAACCCTAGTGCCAGAGATCCTTCAACAAATGCTTTTTTGAGCAACAAAATGACAGCGAAGGGACCCCACTAACTGAAACTCGTTGCCCTAGATCCAATGCAATCGACAATTCATCCATTCGAGTCTCAATTTGAGTTTTATCCCGAGTTGCAACTCGCCTCCTCAAGTCATTCAGGGACATGTTGGAAATTTGTTCCAGGGGCATAAAATCCAAACTGGACAACATAACAAAGTTATGTAAGTTCTCACATGGTTTTTTAGCCAAGACCCACATGACCGCGCTACCCACAATCGTCTGACACAATTTTCTTGAAAATCAACCTCATGCTCAGAAATTGCATTATGCCTCATTGAGAAAAACCCTAGTGTTGGAGGTCCTCCAACAAATGGTTTTTTGAGCAATAGAATGACAACAAAGGAGCCTCACTAGTTGAAACCTGGTGCCCCAGATCCAATGCAACTGACAATTCATCCAACCGAGTCACGGTTTGAGTTTTATCGTGAGTTGCAACTCACCTTCTCAAGCCATTTAAGGACATGTTGGTAATTTGGTCCAGGGACATAAAATACAAACCGAGAAGCATAACGGAGTTCCATAATCTCTCACGCGTCTACTTGGCCAAGGCCCATGTGACCACGCTAACCACAATTGCCTTACACGGTGGTCTTGAAAATCAACCTCTTATTCATAAATTGCACTATGCCTCATTGAGAAAAACTCTAGTCCCAAATATCCTCAAACAAATGATTTGATGGGCAATGGGATGACAATGGAGGGGGCCCACTATCTGAAACCCGATGCCCCAAATCCAATGCAACCAACAATTCATCCATCTGATTCTTGATTTGAGTTTTATTGCGAATTTCAACTAGCCTCCTCGAGCCATTCAGGGACATGTTGGAAATTTGATTCGGGGAATAAAATCCAAACCAAGTAGCATAATGGAGTTTTGTAATCTCCTACACATTTTTTTTTCCAATGTCCACACTACCCACAATTGCACAACACAGTGTTCTTGAAAATCGACCTCTTGTTCAGAAATTTCACTATGCCTCATTGAGAAAAAACCTAGTCCCAGATATCCTCTAACAAACGATTTTCTAAGCGATGGAATGATATAGGAGGCGCTTCACTAACTGAAACTCAATGCCTCATATCCAATGAAACCGATGGTTCTTCCATCCGAGTCTCGATTTGAGTTTTATCGCGAGTTGCAACTCACCTCCTCAAGCCATTCAGGTACATGTTTGCAATTTCATCTAGGGGCATAAAATCCAATCTGAGTAGTATAACATGGTTTTGTAAGCTACCACACGTCTATTTGTCCAAGGTCAATGCAACCACACTACCCACAATTTTCCACCACAATGTTCTTGAAAATCGACCTCTTGTTCAGAAATTGCACTATGCCTCATTGAACAAAACCCTAATGCTAGAGATCCTCCAACAAACTCTTTTCTGAGCAACAGAATGACAACGGAGAAGCCCTGTTATCCCCATTTTGTGGATAACTAAGGAGATTATTTCTTGAGGTCCTTGGGTTGTATATATGGAGTGTCGAGAGACTGCATGAATAACAATATTCTTTTTCACAGATGGAGACCTTTCTCACCACTGCATAGGTCGTAGATTTTCATATGGCATCCACCACACCAGCTGGCTTCTGAAAGGCAGTGGGCCTTACTCCATGCGATACAATTTAGGTATTATGGTGATTATCATTTAAATATTTAAGGCATTTTAGTATGTTGTATCTTAGACTACTTTAGATTTCATGATATATGCTTGGGAATTATGCATTTTTCCCTACTTCACCTTGGTTGTTGACATTGTTCCTTGTAAGTGGTATTCCTTGGGGATGTGTTTGCTACTAGGAACTCCCTTGAATATCCATCGTACCATTCCCGACCATGCTTACCACTTTCCATCACTTTTTCCCCTTGTTTCCTTATCTCTTGGGATTTTAGGGTGTATTGACCCAAGAAGGGGTTGTCCCTCATTCTATGGGAAGAAGGGGTTGAAGGCCCAGAGGGATTGTTGTTGGGTAAAATATAAAATCCTATGTATAAAACTTCTAGATGCTTTTCCCAGGGATCACCCAAGAAATCAATGAAACACTTATCTTTGAGAAAAGGGGGACCCACAAAAAATATGATTAAGAATGCTTAAAAGGTTAGTTGGAGGATAGGAGGTCTAATCACGAGTTGGCCTATCATGTCTATGGATATATAGTGGTATGACATTACCATCATCTGTTCACCAAGCTAGTTTAATGGTTCTCAGTTGCATGGTTGAGAGAAAGGGGGTCTCATCATGAGCCAACCTTCTCATTTCCACTAGGTAATTGTGGGTGACAATGTCATTATCTGGACACCATGCCAGGAAAGTGGCCTTCAAATTGTCCTTAAATTTATGAAAGAAATGGAAAAATAATGGTCTTGGAAGAAGTGCATTGCAAATGAAGGTACCACACACCCTCTACAAGGAAACCCATGAATGAGACACTAAAACCCCTTGAATGTCATGAACCCCATGCCCATTGATTCTTGACCCTAACCACTTCACCCACTTTACATGGCCTAGAGAGGGATCTCCTGGAAACTCTCCTTGACCTAAGGAAATATCTACCCAATAGGACACCTTGTCAAACCTCCCATATTCAATCTTGACAAGTCACATAATTTATTTGAGCACTTAATTGTTTGACATGGTAATATTTGATGCACATGCTTAGGTGTCTCATTTATTGATTGGATTTATTTGTCATGATGTTATGACTTGATATCCTTGGAGGGCATGCTTATTTGTCTTTGCAGGACCTAGTTGGTGGATATTTTTGGAAGAAAAAGCCTATATTGGGATTCCATGGGGCTTGAAACACACAAATGGATGCTAAGGGCTTGCATGCCATATGAAAGATATGAAACCTAGGAGGCTTAGAATATGACTTGGACGACATAACCTAGCCCCCACATGCCAAACGTTTTTCCTAGGAGAGGCAAAATGTCACTTTTAGAGGCATGATGTCACCTAGGGAGGTTAGGGTTTTGTGGTGAGGTTGATATGCATTGGCACAAGGACGTTTTGAGGGGATTGAGGCTTAGAACCATGAAGGAAGGTATTTCGATGCTTGACATGTGGCTTTGGGAAGCCTTTCTACACTCCTCCATCACTGACGACCTTCTCCTAGTGCCAAAACGTCCCCTAAAGGGGTGATGTCTTTATAAACTAGGGTTTTATTTGTGCAAAAGTGGAATTAAAGTGAATTGTTTAATATTACTTTGTAAAAGGGGCAAGATTAGGTTTGTTGACCCCTAGTCTTGTGGTTTACCCTTAATTATGTGGAAAAACTATCTTAGTGACATTTTGTATAAATAAGAGATCATAAGATCTCATTTTAACATAACCCTCCCTCTTGTGAGAAGTATTGGACTGAAATTTTCGCTACCCTTGGGGGTTTTTTCTCTTTTGTGATATGATATAGTTTCTCTTTGGTTTTGGAGTTGATCATGATGATGCACTATCATTTGGAGGTCATTAGTTTTCTATTGTGGTGATTATCTTGGCATGTTATGGTCCATCTTGTTGCTATTTGGATTGGTAAGCCTTTTACTTATTGTTATGATTTGTAATTCAAGCATCAAGGTTGATATTACTAGGGCTAGGTAGGGAGTATAAGTGCATACACCCCTACTTTAGCTTTATCATAATTTCAAGAGTAAAATTATTGTTTTGCAAGGGTTTTGTTGAGGAAGTAAGAGAATTTACACCCCTCATTTTAAAACCCTGGTTGGGTTACTTACCTTGGGAAGTAAGAGGATTTACACCCCCGAGGGTTTAGTATTCCTAGTTTTTTTTTTTTACCCTATTAACCCATAACTAAAGGCACTAATCTTGCATTCGAGAAACAAAATATTGCATTGGGAAACGTAATTTCTTGTCGTACTAACTTTTTGCAACTTGGATTGTGTTCCTTGTGCTTAGAGTACCTTACAACCACTAAGGCATACCCATCAAAGGGATAGTTCTTGTTGTTGTTACAAATTTTCATATTCAGCCATTAGGGAATCTAATTTCTTGAATAACTCTCTAATCAATCGTTGTAATTTGCCCAAAGTTTGCACACTTACACTTCTTGGTATGTCACACTTTTTGGCAAAGTTTGGAGGTATTTTAATGGTTGATTCTCTTGTTGTAATAAGTTGATTGTTATAGCCATAACACTATAAGGCTGATATATATTGCTGCATAAAGTATTTACAACAGCCTTGTCTTTTCATGCTAGTATCTTGATTTTCAATCTTGATTTTTGCTAGTAGTTAGTTAATCACTGGCGACCTTCTCCTAGTGCCAAAACGTCCCTTAAAGGGGTGATGTCTTTATAAACTAGGGTTTTATTTGTGCAAAAGTGGAATTAAAGTGAATTGTTTAATATTACTTTGTAAAAGGGGCAAGATTAGATTTGTTGACCCCTAGTCTTGTGGTTTACCCCTAATTATGTGGAAAACCTATCTTAGTGACATTTTGTATAAACAAGAGATCATAAGATCTCATTTTAACATAACTCTCCCTCTTGTGAGAAGTATTGGACTGAAATTTCCGCTACCCTTGGGGTTTTTTTCTCTTTTGTGCTATGATATGGTTTCTCTTTGGTTTTGGAGTTGATCATGATGATGCGGTAGCATTTGGAGGTCATTAGTTTTCTATTGTGGTGATTATCTTGGCATGTAATGGTCCATCTTGTTGCTATTTGGATTGGTAAGCCTTTTACTTATTGTTATCATTTGTAATTCAAGAATCAAGGTTGATCTTACTAGGGCTAGGTAGGGAGTATAAGTGCATACACCCCTACTTTAGCTTTATCATAATTTCAAGAGTAAAATTATTGTTTTGCAAGGGTTTTGTTGAGGAAGTAAGAGAATTTACACCCCTCATTTTCAAACCCTAGCTGGGTCACTTACCTTGGGAAGTAAGAGGATTTACACCCCCAAGGGTTTAGTATTCCTAGTTTTTTTTTTTTTTACCACATTAACCCATAACTAAAGGCACTAATCTTGCATTGGAGAAACAAAATATTGCATTGGGAAACACAATTTCTTGTCGTACTAACTTTTTGCAACTTGGATTGTGTTCCTTGTGCTTAGAGTAATTTACAACCACTAAGGCATCCCCATCAAAGGGATAGTTCTCGCTGCTGTTACAAATTTTCATATTCAGCCATTAGGGCTGCAGAAACCCTAATCTAATTTCTTGAATAACTCTCTAATCAATCGTTGTAATTTGCCCAAAGTTTACACACTTACACTTCTTGGTATGGCGCACTTTTTGGCAAAGTTTGGAGGAATTTTAATGGTTGATTCTCTTGTTTTAATAAGTTGATTGTTACAGACATAACGCTATAAGGATGATATATATTGTTGCATAAAGTGTTTACAGCAACCTTGTATTTTCATGCTAGTATCTTGATTTTCAATCTTGATTTTTGCTAGTAGTTAGTTAATCTTTATACTATATATCTCACTTGATTTATAGAATTTATCTCACAGCCTATTGTGCATCCAAAGGTTAGATAAAGAATAACTATGAAACAAGAAGAAACTACCAATAATATTCAGAAACTACCTTACCAATTCCAATAGAATGTAAGCAAAACCCTTGTCTACCAATAAATATCCATCAACATGCAAGAAACAAGTCACCAAGAAGGTAGCACACCTCTTTCTATCTACAATAGACAAGTATAAGCATCCATAATATTTTCACAAGAGAGGGATAGACCAAATGCCCAAAAAGGGTTCAAATTTCAACCAAATATGTAATTCGCAAGTGAGAGAGTTATGTTCAAATGAAATGTCTTAGGTCTATTTTTATACAAGACCTTCTAAAATAGTTTTTCCACGTATCATTAGAGTAAAACAAAAATAGGGAGGCTGACCTCCTCTAATTGTCCCTTTACAATTCAAATTTGATTTTATACAAGAAATAAAACCCTAAAGATGACGTCATACCCCATAGGGGTGACGTTTTGGCACATAGAGTAAATCATTCAGCTTCTTTGAGGGAGACATTGGGCCTCCAAAGGTCATTCCTTCATGCGTAGGGGTCCTCATTCAAGTTTATTTTCCATGGCATCATCAAAACCTCCAATCACGACCAAACCCTAGCCCCTAAAAGTGATGCCATGCCCTAGAAAAGGATGTTTTGACCTTACAAGGTCAAACGTTGGGATAAGTGGGGATAAGTCTCATCGTCCAAGATTTCTTCTTATGCCTCCAAAGGAAACATTCACCATCTGTATTCTCCCAAGGTGTGGGCCATGGCATCCACCCCATGCGATTCATGCCCCAACAATGCTCCAAGGTAGGCTTGTTCATCCACAAATATACATCAATCAAGGTCTTGCAAAGACAAGTAAATTCACCCTCCAAAGGTCTCAAGTTAAACACATCATGCCAAGTAAAATCACTATTAATACAAGATCCACCTAAACATGTGCATCAAATCCACCCCTTCAAATTAAACAAGTGCTCAAAGACCCTGTGCAATTGCTCAAGTTTAGATATGGGAGGGGTGTCATAATGCCCTATTGGGTGAACCAATCCCTGAAGTAAGGGATGTTCCCAAGGATGATCCTTTCTAGGTTATGTACTGAATATGAGGTGGATGGGGTTATATTTCTAGTCTTTAGGCTTCATGACATACAAGTTCTCATATTGTCTCATTTATGGGTGCCTTTGTAGAGGGTGTGCTACCCTTCGTCTGCGATGCATGATTTTTCCAAGCCCCATTTTGCCATTAATTTATTAGAATGTTTCCAAGTTGAAGCTAAAATGGGACTTCTACCTAAGCATGAAAAACATTTCCCACCTTAACTCTACCCTAGTCACATTGTGCTTCCCCAAGTTGAAGACAATGTGTGGGTGATCCGGGATATTTTCATCGTGACTTATAAAGAATTGCATTAAATGATCATAAATTAAAGTGCACCATTAAAGAAGGGAAAACTCAAAAATGAAGAGACATAAGCATAATATCTGAACACTAAAACTTGATAACAGATTTCATCCCTGGTGGACTACGTCTCAAGGTCTTGCTCTCAAATGGGTAGTCTCTTTCATTAACTCAGCAAAAGAATGTGGCAGAATACATAAGTATACCTCATTCTAAAATCAAGTTGTAGAAATAATGCTCAGATCAGAAAACAGACAGCACCACTGAATTTGTGGCATCGAATTACCCAAAAATGACTATCTCCACCCCTCGATCTGACTCTATCACTCCCAGGACCGAAAATAATTTTTTCTCGATTTTTGTGCCCTCTACAACCTGTAATAATGATTGTACATTGCCTCAAAAATTGTTCCCGAAAGGACGTATGGTCCGCGCCCTCCTCCTACATGGCTGGGAAGATACACCTTTTAATAATAAATTCGAGCGATATGAAACAAGTGGTACCCACGACCTAGTGGTTAGGGGTAGACATATTAAGGCGTAGGCTTAGGCGGAGATTCAGGGGTCAATCCCCATAGACTCACGTTTTTTGTTTGTTATTGTTACATGGAATATATATTACATATACATTATGCTAAATTTAGTGGTGTCGCTACAAGGTCCTCCAACGAGATATAATTGTGGCTATAGTTGGCGTGGTTCGTGAGATTTGGCAAACCCACCAACTATTTTGTTTTTCAAAATTTGTTCATGGGCTATCCTTGTTCATTGACCATATGCCACGTGGTAGCCCCTGATTGGGCCACGTGGCAGCCTCTCATTGGGCCATGTTTCCCCTACCAAGTCATCATGCCATGTCATCTGTACAGATTGTACGGACTACCACATGGCATGATCTGATTGGTCCACGGATCGGTCCAGAAATCCAATAATCAGGTGATATGTGGAAGCCTCGGGTGCTACCACATCATCATGTTGATGTCAACATTCCATGTATCACTTCCCTTCTCCTGCCACGTGTGTTGTATGAATGTTGACGTCATTCATACAGATGCTGACATCAGCAGTACAGATGCTGACTCATCCCCTACTGACTAGGCTAGGTTGACCAAACTTTGACTGTGAATATCTTTCAATATGTAACTCTGTTTGATGATCCATTTGTGCCTTTATAAATATTGCAATGCGCTCTTCACGATCATGCTCTTTTCACTAAGTTTTGGAAACTTTGAATTTTTCCCTTTCTCTGTCTACTGGAGCCCTTCTAAGCATTGTGAGTTGTCTCTATGAGTTCTAAGTTGTGCTTAACATTCTCAGGATCCTTTTGGGATCACGTCTTCCCACGGAGATTTTTTTGGACCACCAAAATGTTTCATCAATCAATAAGTAAGTGAGGGAAGAGTCCCCTCACTTTTTCCTTATCGATCCACTTTTCCTTGCTTGGATGTGTGCCTTTTAAGCCTACTCGAAGATAATCAACATCACCCCTACGTGAAGTCCTAGTCCTCTTGTCCAAGATGATATCTTCCTGTATCTCATCCAAATACTCAGGTGAAAACTCATCAACTGAAGGTATTGAAACTTTCTCATCTTGATCCATGATCATGGGAGGCTCAAAAAGTTTCAAGTTCTCAACGTTCACAACTGAATAAATCTGCATGTAAGGTGGAATATCTAGATGAAAAGAATTGGTACCACTTTTCTCCAAGATAGTGAAGGGTCCATAATGAATGGGCTTTATTTTCTTGCCTTCACCCATCAATATCTCCTTGCTGATGTGAAGCCATACCTAGTCTCCAACTTGGAATTGATGATCAACCTTGTGCTTGTCATGCCAATATTTATACTGTTCTTGACGTTTCTCCAATTTTTCCATGACTTACTGGTGTATCTTTTGGATCCTTTGGATGAAATTGTGGGCTCTATCCTCTCTTCATTCTTCATTCACATCGACATATCTCCCATACATCAAGTACAAAGGAACCTTTGGTAGGTAACCAAAACATGTCTCAAAAGGTGAACTTTGAGTGGATGAATGTAAAGCTTAGTTGTACGCATGTTGTACATAGGGTATTTGTTCATCCCATAACTTGGGATGATTTATGCAGTAGCCTCGAAGAAAAGGTATCACTGTCTGGTTTACCACCTTTTTCTATCCGTCGGTTTGTGGTTGGAAAGAAATGCTACTCTTCAATTTGGTGTACATCATCCTCCATAAGCTAGTCCAAAATCCCCAAGGAATCGAGTATCTTGATCCGAGACAATGGATGTGGGTAATCCAAATTGAACCCAAACATATTGTAAGAAGAGATTAGTAGTCTTCTCAGTAGTGACCTGCTTTTTACATGGCATCAAGATACGCATCTTGTTGAACCTATCCACTGCAACATACAAATAATCATGACCCCCTTTGGTCATTGGTAAACTCCCTACAAAATCCATGGAGACACTTTCCCATGGATGGGATGGAACAGGAAGTGGTGAGTATAGCCCCAGTTTTCTATTAGTGGGCTTACAAGTAGAACACATCACACACCCCTTTACATATTTAGTTACAATTGCTTTCATTTGAGGCCAGTAACAAAACCTATGCAAATGAGCCATAGTTTTTCCTACCCCAAAACTCCCAGACACAAGAGAAGTGTGAGATTCTCGTATTACATGGACTCGTTCACTTGTAGGAATACATAGCTTTCCACGATGGTAGAGTAGTTTTCCCTACTTACAATAGTTCTATACCTGTGCACCAAGGGTTAGCTTCACATGTACTTCTTTAAAATCTTCATCGATGGAATATTTTTCTACATAGCTATCATGATATAAAGAAGTATTCTTCAAAACAATAGAAGCATCAATAGGAGGTATAGAAACCAAATCAACTACATTGTTACTTGTACCCATTTGTACTTGATTACAAAATGAAATTGTTGTAGAAAACCCATCCACCTGTAGTGTCAAGATTGTTGCAATTTGGTCTATGATTGGAGATACTTTAAGGGTTATTGGTCTGTATGTATGATTGTTTCCTTCCCTAACAAGTAGTTCTTCAATTTCTTTATGCTATGGACTAATGCATACAACTCTTTATCATATGTAGGATAGTTAACAACAGCTTGGTTAAAAGTTTCAGAGTGGTAACAGATAGGCTTATGGTATTTCATCAATACTGCACCCATGGCATATCCAATGGCATCTGTCTTGATCTCAAAAGGTTGTTGAAGATCTGGCAGTGCTAATACTGGTGTGGTATTGATCTTCTCCTTCAAAATGTTGAAATATTTTTGTTTATTTCCTTCCCACTGAAAAGTGTTCTTCACACTGGTTAAGGCATGCAAAGAAGCTACTATAAAGGATAAGTTTGGAATGAATCTCCTCCAATATTGGACTGCACCTAAGAAGCTTCAAACTTCGGTTACACTTTTTGGCTCAGGACATTTTACAATTACATCAATTTTGGAAGGATCAATTTTCAATTGTCCTCCTCCTACAACCTGACCTAAGTACACAAGTGCAGTTTTGCCAAATTCACACTTAGACAATTTTACATACAACTTTTCCCTTTGAAAACTATCCAATACTTGCTTTTCATGCCTCACATGTTCATCCCAAGTCCCTCTAAAAACAAGAATGTCCTCTAAATATACAATCACAAATTCATCTAGGAAAGGCCCGAATACATCATTCATCACACGGATGAAAGTTGTCGAAGCATTACAAATCCCAAACGGCATAACTAACCACTCAAACAATCCCTATTTGGTTTTAAAGGAAGTTTTCCATGCATTTTGTTCTGCGACTCCGATTTTATGATATCCACTATGCAAATCCAACTTAGTGAAATACACGACATTCTTCAATTGATCAAGTAAATCATTTATGCGAGGAAGAGGGTATCGATTTTTCACAGTGATTTTATTTAAATCCCGATAATTGAAACACTTTCTCCATGTGCCATCCTTCTTTGGCACCATCATGATCAGAGAACCACAAGGAGATGAATTGGTCCTGATGACCCGTTGATCCAATAATCCCTTTACCTCCTTCTTGATCTCTGTCATCTCCACAACTGACATCCTGTACATGCCCACATTAGGAAGAGGAGAATCTTGTTGAAGATGTATCTCATGTTGGATTTCCCTCTTAGGAGGTAATCCATATGATTCTTGAAAAATATCATCATACTTAGAAACAATATCAATTAATTCCTTTTTATGAGATGGATCACACCCTTGGAAAGCGTCGGATGTCCTGACATCTTTCTCTCTGACGACCATGAGTACGTATATCTTATTAGTTTTTATGAGTCTTTTCATTTTCCTTGCACTAAAAGTGTTGTATTGACCCTCATGTTGTGAGCTCTAAAAATATATTCCACTCCCACTTTAGTAAGGTGGTATTTGTTCTCATGGAGAAAGAAGACTAATTTTCTATCATAAATATAAGGACTTTCCAAGACTATGCCACATATGTCAAGTGGTACAACATCCAACTCCACTTCATCAGTCAACTTTGAAGCAATAGCAAAAATGATCCTACATTGTTTGGTAACATTAGGTTTTTCTTTATCACATACCCAACCAAGATGATAAGGCTTTGTATGTGGTTTCATTTCAAGACCCATCTTCTTGGCAAGTGCTTCAGATATTAAGTTTACTTGGGAACCCAGATCAAATAATGTATCTATATTAGTATGTTTATATACAACTCTTATATGAAATAACTCATTCCTCTTTCATTCATCAACATGAGATTCATTATTGGAACTTTAACTAGCATGAAGAGAATCTTTACCTTGTACTCCAACTGTTGTAATATTTCCTTCATCTCCTGAATCAAAACCAAGATCTTGTTGCACTGTAGCAACTATCTTTGTCTTCCCCTTTCCACCAAACTGTTTCGGTTTCTTTTCTGGATGCAATTTCCAACAATTTTTTTCATCGTGACCGCTCTTCTTGAAATAAGTGCAAGATGGTTTTCCTCCTTCTCTCGTCACTGTAACAGTCTTCTTGTCCTTCCTTTTGAACTTCTTAAAAGTCTTATGTGGGAGATTAGAAGGTTTCCTCGTGGGATATTCTTGAACATGTTTTCCCCTGTTCTCAAGGTGAGTGGCTTGCACACAAACTTTGCCAAGACAAATGGGGTTAAACAAGAGAAAAGTATGATGAATATAACTGTGAAGTGTGCCAACATACTTAATTAATTTTTCATAAGAATCCAAAGGACTTTCCAATGCAAGAGATTTCTTCCTAAATTCCTTTGTGAAACTTTGTACAGTTTAACCTTTACTTTTCCTTAAAGTTTTCCATTCCATCATTGCTTTATGTAAATACCCTAATGGATAAAAATGCTTCCTTATCACTTATTTAAATTCCGACCATGAGGAAAGAAGATTATCACACTTACTTCTGTCCTGAAGCTTTTTCTCCCACTATACGAGAGCGGTGCCTTCCAACCGAAGAGAATCCAATTGCACATTAACTTCCTCTTCATCAATGTGTTGGACACAACAATACACTTCAACCTGTTGGATCCAATTATCTAGGTTTTCAGGATTAGCATCTCCATTAAACATAGGTAAAGCAAATTTTACATCAAGCTTTAGTAATGGTTTCTTAAAAGAGGCTTTATGGATAGAATGATGAGAATGATGAGAATTATCAAAGGAAGAAGAACTAGAACTCAAAGGTGAATACGGAGGCTCAGGAGGATATCCGCCAGCCCCTTGGTTTACCGAAGCATCATCATCTGCATGTGCTTCCTTTTTCTTCCCTTTATACTTCATCCTCTTCTCATAATCTCCATACATTCATTCGACCATTTATGACATGCGATAAAAGACCATGTGAAAGTTTTTCTCATGTTCATCACGCTTTTCCTCTTCTGCCATTTTCTTCCTTCAGGATGCACGACCAACTTCGAGATTGAAAGTCTTAATATTTCCTTCACCCTACTTATGATTGGCCCTAGTGAGCATTCACACTCAACAATTCAAGTCAAAGACGTTTGCTTTGATACCAACATGATCGGAGATCTTTTCATTGTGACTTATAAAGAATAAATTAAATGAGAATAAATTAAAGTGCACCATTAAAGAAGGGAAAACCAAAAAATGAATAGACATAAGCATCAAATCTGAACACAAAAACTTGATAACAGAGTTCTTCCCTGGTGGACTACGTCTATGGGTACTTCTCTCAAATGGGTAGGCTCTTTCATTAACTCAACAAAAGAATGTGGAAAAATACATAAGTATACCTCATTCTGAAATCAAGCTACAGAAGTAATGCTCGGATCAGAAAACAAACAACACCATTGAATTCCTGGCATCGAATTACCCAAAAATGACTATCTCCACGCCCCGGTCTGACTCTGGAACTCCTAGGCCCAAGAAGAATTATGTATCGGTTTTTGTGCCCTCTACAACCTGCAATAATGATTGTACCTAACCTCGAAAAGCATGCCCGAAAGGACGTATGGTCTTTGCCCTCCTCCTCCATGGCTGAGAGGATACACCTTTTAATAATAAATTTGGGTGATATGAAACAAGTGGTACCCACGACCTAGTGGTTAGAGGCGAACGTATTAAGGCGTAGGCTTAGGCAAAGGTTCTAGGGTCAAGCCCCACAGACTCTCGTTTTTGGTTTGTTATTTTTACATGGCATATATATTACATATTTGTTCCACTACATTTAGTGATGTCTCTAGAAGTTCCTCAAACGAGATATAACTATGGCTATAGTTGGCATGGTCCACCATATTTGGCGGACCCGCCAACTATTTTGTTTTTCAAAATTCGTTCACGGGTTGTCCTTGTGCATTTCCCGCATGCCACATGGTAGCCCCTGATTAGGACACTTGGAGGCCTCTCATTGGGCCATGCTTCCCCTGCCAATTGAACATGCCATGTCAACCATACAGACTGTACGGACTGCCACATGGCACAATCCGATTGGTCCACGGATCAGTCCAAAAAGCCAATAATCGGGTGACACGTAATAGACTCTGGTGCTGCCAAGTCGTCATGTTGACATCAGCATGCCACATGTCACTTCCCTACTTCTTCCATGTGTGATGTACAGACACTGATGTCAACAGTACGAATGCTGACTCATCCCCTGCTAACTAGGCTAGGTTGACCAAGCTTTGACCGCAAATATCTTTCAATCTGTAACTTCATTTGATGAGTCATTTGTGCCATTAGAAATCTTGTGACACGCTCTTTGTGATCATGCCCTTTTCACTGAGTTTTGGGAACTTTGAATTTTTTCCCTTTCTCTATCTGCTGGAGCCATTTTGAGCATTCTAAGTTTCCTCTATGAGTTTTGAGTTGTTCTTAACCTTCTCTAGATCCTTTTTGGATCAGTGGGACTTCTACCTAAGCATGGAAAACATTTCCCACACACGTTCTACCTTGGTTGGCAATTTTAATTAATTATTTATCTTATGGGTCCCTCAATTTTTTGTGAGAAATATTTCATTGTTTTCAGGATCCCTAGGCGAGCATCTAGAAGTTTTATGTTTGGATTTCATCTTTTTCTAGCTACAAGTCTCTGAGCCTTCAACCCATTCTTCCCACGAAATGAGGTACAAGCCCTTCTTGGGTCAATATGTCCTGAAAACCTAAAAGATTGGAACATGGAGAGGAAGAAGTGATGAAAAATGGTAAGCATGAGCAGGGAAAATACAATGACCCTTTGAGGATACACCTGGTTGCAACCCTTTCCCTCATGGTGACCACTTACTAGGAAATCATGACACTCACCAAGGTGAAACAAGGCCAAAAGCATAATTTCCAAGCAGACGTTCTATAATCAAGAGAACCTTTAATGCAACATGTTTAAATGCCTCAAATATTAAGGTGACACTTACCACAATACCTAACTTGTACCTCATGGAGCAAGACCTATTGTATTTCGAAAACAAGTTGATGTGGTGAATGCCATCATGATGTATCAAAGAAGTGTAGTTGTTGGGTTCAAGTTTTGACTATTTTATTGCGATGATCAAATCCTTTTTTCATGCAATATTACATATGCTATGATCTCATTTAACCATTTTAAAGGTACTATTAAGCTTTATACATAAATTTTCCATGGAATCACACAAGGTATGTGTAATCATCGTTTTGAAATGGTTTTATTATTAATTCATCTTTAGTTGAATGGTCACACTAATCTAATGTTTCTTGTTTGCTTGCAACAGATCAAAAATGTGATCTGACCTTCCATCTAGACCTTCATCCGGCACTATTCTAGGCAGCGAACTTAGAGATTAATTTTTGGGAAGAGGAATCTGAATCAAAAAAGTACAACACATGGGTTATGTGCCCAATATGACCAATTAGGTCCCATGCAAGCTATTTCCTAAAATTGTAAAAAGATTGAGAGCAATTCATGGTCCTTGATCTGACCCTCCAATACTCCAATACTTTATTCGACACTCCATTCGGCACCCCATCCAGCACTCGAAGCGCAAAGGAGTTGGTGATCTGCATATCTCGAGGCACCATTATGAAATTTGAGCACATGGTTTTTTCTCCCTTGGGATCCCTATTGCTCGGTGTCCTACCAGAATTTTCTTCTAGCCATTTAAGATGCCCGAGATCCATGGCTTATTTACTCACTATGTTTCAATCATTTACTGAATATTCCTCAACAAAATTTGATTTTTAATGATTCAACTGATTTTGTTATGCACATACTATTCGGAGAGGATCAGAGGTCGACCTCTTAGCTTTGTAAAAAATCTATAAACACTTGTTGTCTATGCCAGGTGTTGAGGAAAACATATGAAATGATCTTACTCAAGCATTTTCAGATTCTGCTTGTCTAAATTAAAATAGATGGGAATATCACCCTATGTTTATAGCCATCGAAATTAATATCCTAACTCATAAGTATTGATTACAAGTGCTTAGGTTGTTTTTTTATAAATAAACGCTTGCTGAAAAATTCATTATTTATGTGATTTTTTTAACATAACAGTTGTTGAAATAAATATAGAGACAGAAGTAAAGACACCAAGGCGATAATCAAGATAGATGAGACATAAAACAATCCTTTATTTCATTCCAATTCATCAAAGATTCATTCTCTTTACAAAATTTCATGAAGAAGTTTTGGACCAAAGTCAAACTTAGATGTCCCCAATGAAACATACAAAAGGACCTCTGACAGAAAATAAAAAACTGAATTCTAAAAGTTGGATCAACTTGCCACATATTGCTTCCCACTCGACTCTGCACAATAGCCTTTTTCAACCATGAAAACTAATTCACAAACATACAATTCTACATGGACTATCAAAGATAGATCAACACCTCTGAAAAACAAGTGTCTGAATGATGTAATTCAGCCCTGAATCTTGTTGTCTACAATAAGACCCTACTATCATAAAAAATAATTAGGCTTGTGATAAATTAAGGAATGAATGAAAATTGAACTATCTCAACATAAACTCAAAGATCAAACCTTAGTATGCTTCTCCTTCTATTCTCCTCTTGTTCCTCCCCTTCCTTTTTCCTTTAAGCAATTTAGAATTGGTTGAAGTAGTTGAACTACTTCATTATTTAAGTTAACTAAAAACTCAACCAAATTTTTAGTTAGGGGGGAAAGTAATAAATCATAATAAGGGTTTTTAAATAAATAATAACTAGTAGGTGGGACCCCTTGGGACTCCCCTTTATCTTTTTAAAATAATAACACAACTAGTTAATTTAAAAGCATCCCTCCTTGTGACTCTCATCATCACATTCATGTTTGACAATTTATCTCAATGATATTTGAAATTATTTTCAAAATATATTACTCATATATCCAAAAATAGCATGTTGTCCAAAATTTCTGAAGTCAACCGTTCTCAACAATAAATAAATAAAAACTTAAAATCCATATTTCCCACTCTAAGATGCAATCCTTCCCTTGTTGTTCTTGTCACCTTTTGATTTCTCTAAATTTTCCTTGGGTTGTGCTGAGCCTTTAGGCCTAATATCGTTGATAACATGAGAAAAATTGTCCCTTAAATGCATCCGGGAGGACACAGATTTATCAGAGCCATTGGAGGGTGAGGAAGGGGAAGCATTGGATTTTCCTTTGTCAAGGGCATGGTGGGCCTTTATTTTCAAATTTTTACTAGCATGGGAATAATGAACTAGTGAGTGGACAGGGGCAGCTTGGACAATCTGATTGATAAGAGGGGGAACAGGTAAAGACAAATTGGGCCAACCACGATGTTGGGAGACTACTGGGTGGACAATCTCTTGCCATTCGTCATCTTCGGGAACCTCAGGTTACAATGAGACATGACGGGGCACAGGAATACCAGGGGCTCGTGGAGCTTGGAAGGGATGCCCTTAAAGCCTAGGTTGAACCATTCCTTTCCCAATCCAATTGAAAACCCAGCCTGAAATAATTGTCCTAACTATTGTGAGTCAACATCAAAGTCAATGGAGAATCTTGGCCTTCTCGGGCCCCTATTCCAATTAACTCTTCCTCGATTACCTCTTCCATGGCTACCTCGACAGAAAAATCTCATTCCTGTATGCATAATTGATTAGAAAATAGTTTCTTTAAAAACTATACATGACAACTCCTTTAAAATATGAAATAAATTTTGGCGCAGCAACATATCAGACTCATGCAATCCAATCCATACAAATTGTTTAATCATTTTCAATGAGCAGGGGGTGAACGAAGGTTCTGGGATATGTGAGGGGTTTGTATTGAGCGAAAAGTGTTAACATGAGGGGGAAAAGAACATGGTTACTTCTCACTGACAACAACAATAAAAAGAAATGTAAACCAAAGAACATATCACTGTAATCCATCCCCGTGATCCCAAACTGTCACAATACCTAGCTCTTCTTAACTGTAATTAAATTTTAGGAACGGGGAGTGAGTAATGAATATGGGAAGGCGAGGGGATTGTAATTAGCAAAAATTGAAATAATAGTAGGGGACAATAGAGGTTACTATATGAAAAATTAATTAAGTAATTCCATAATACAATTCTACATTAAAATAAAAGGTCCAACACTAACCAAATAGTCATTGTGATCAATTGAACAACTACTGTGTATAATTTAATCATTTCTGTGTATTAACTTGCTCAACTCTTGCAATTAAATTTTTAACACGGTGTCATCAAAACGCAAAATAATATTCCTTCCAAAACAACCTGTATAAGAGTTTTGTTTCTTCCCATTTGTCCCATTTAATATTTAAAACAATTTCTAAATGAACACACAGTCACTTGTTTCCACTTTGTTCCAACAAAACATCAGCCACTGCCCATGAATTATTTCCTCAAATCAAAAAATTGACACAAAAATCGTGCCCTATTCCATTTCTCTGATCAATTTATAATCGAATTGCAACAAAACCATATTGTTATAAAGCCCATGCCCATCTCTGATGGTGTAATCGAACAATATCCATAACATATACGGTGGACAACCAAGCCACAACTATCAAGATTTTAAATTGCAATACTCGCAATTGGCAATTAAAACACACAGCAACAACAACCCTTATTCCAACCTATATCATGTTGTAGGAAACACACAACCCAACGCATAAAGAAAAGAGGCATATTCTCGATCGACCATAAAACAATGTTGAGTTAACCATCCGACTGTTACAACATAAGAGGCAATGAATGTATGCCCATTTCATTTCTCAAATCAATCAATTAACCATGCTAAGCTATCGATTCGACTATTATAATAAACAATGCAGTGAATACATACCAATAACCAAAAATATTGTCAACGTTATCAATAGAGACTTGCCAACAATCAGCCATTGTCGATGATACCCCAACAAATCATAACAATCAACAATATACTCGACAGGATATAACTGGCTCCATTTCTTAAAAATGGGCTTTGAGTAATCAAGGGTTTTCTTTGTGGACCAACACAGGGAGATCGGAGTCAACCACCAACAGTAGGTGAGAAACTTTTGAGACCATACGGTGGACATACATGCCATATCAATAACTTCGCAGATAGGGTGACAGTTCACAAGATAGGAGAGACTATGAATAGAGGAGCATAACCCTCGTGGTTTTCCCAATCAACCCGCATAATGCTGATATAAAAACAGAGCCATGAAATAACCACCAACCCTAAAGCCTACATCTTGTCATAATAGCCACCCGAACCAATTGTGTAAAAACCACAATCATACATGAACCCATGACCAGGAAAAAATGATAGCAGTGACCCACAGTGTTTTAAAATTAACCGCAGCAACCAAATGTGATTGGGTATGTTTACAAGAACTATGTGGAGACAGCCAATGAGTCTGGACTGAATGAAAACCCTTCAAGAAAAACCCATAAGACAACAAAGATCCTTCATGGCTTCCACCACACAAAATCATCAATTAAAGCGTGACCTCAACTATCCAATCCCTTCATTTACAGTGAATACACACAACCAAACATTCTAGAGAAATATCACAAGTTTACATAGTTTCCAGTCTCAAGAAAATCATAGACCCATACATCACCAAGCCAATATCTATTTCATAACCAGAGCGGGTTCATGGATGGCGAAAGAGACATACCTGTAACCAAAAGTACTTAAAAACATGAGCTTGGCCGATCAGTTCTTCTCTTGCCTGAAAATCGGAGCTTAACCACAGTGAAACACAATTGAACAATAGCCAAGCTAGGGTGGCGGCCAGTGGGAGAGGTATGGAGTGACGTGAAGTAAATGCATGTTGCCTCCATCCTCCACTCATTCAATTCCTTAGTACACGCCAACCAACATTTAATTAATCTATGCATCGAACTTAACATCCATCACTTGTCAAATGTGCCACCCCATATCACATTTAACCATTTCCAACCATACCATAACGTATATCAAATGTGTTTTCATATAACTCAATAAATTGTATAACCACCAACTTTGTTAGCTAGGACTAACAACAATCCTTTTAATTTCATTTGCATATAACATAGCATAGCATATTATAGGATAGCTTCCTTCCTTGGATTTTTTTCATATTTCTTTTATCTTTTGTCATGACTAACATGTGTTTTGTGCAGGTGCAACATGTAACAGATCATGGCGCTAATAGAAATGTGATAACCGTGGATATAAGCCATTCACACAACATGGAATTTAGAGCTTAGAGCAATTAGAAACAACACATAATACACATTTTCCATCTGTTATTATGTCGTAAATAAAACAAAGAAATCATCAATCATGTAGAACCATGTAACAAGTGTCGAACAACAACATAACATCATATAAGAACCAAATCTGATCCTCCCATCTACAAGGGGTCCCACCTAATAGTATTATACCTATCATTAGCTTAGAATAATAGGCTTTAGCAATGCTTTGCGGGCAAAATCCTCATTGTGATTTTATCATCAACAAACTGGTGACTCCACAGGGAAATTTGTTTTCAATAGATTTAGAACTCATAACTCATGGTTTCGCAAACAAAAAACAATAGGTCAAGAAGATATAACTAGGAAGATTATGCAACAGGGGGAAGTGAGCAAATTTAATGGAAAATGACCGGGAATTTGGGAATAACTCATGAAAAATGTTAAGTATGAGGGGGTTTATCACTGTGTGCATAATTGTTCAACCCAAACCTTCTCTTTTAAATTCTCAAATGGATGAAGAAATGGAAAGCAAAAGCGGGAGATAACCAATTTCTTTAAAAGACAACAGTGAAAGAAGATAGCAAATTCAAGTGCTTTCAGGGGGACATCATAACATTTGTGTAAGATTGATTGTTATTGACTATCAATATCTTGCAGAAGTGTCAGTGTGGTAGAACTAATCCGACAACTTGACCAAAATCAACTACAATATGAAAAAGCAATAAAAACCACAACAGAATTAAAATTGCAAAATTTAAAACAACATAAAATAAAATGACAGAAATGTAAAAGCAACAGGAAATTGTTCAAAACAGAAATCAGAAATCAAACTATTGTAAGCAAAAATGAAAAATAGTGGAAAGATGAAAGAAGAACTATACTATTAATATACAAAAAATCCAAACAACGTTAGAACTTTTCAAGTTGGTTCCACGTAATGTTTCAAGTGAGAACTGTTAATGTTGTAGGAAAACAATTTCTCCTGTAAATCCTTTAGAATGTAAGAGTTAGTATCCAGGACAAAATCAATTTTGAAGGGACCCGTAAATAACAATTGAAACTCTGAGGTAATTAACAGCCCTTTAACGTATATAATTAGATCATCAACATAGATATGAATACTGATCAATTCATCAAGAGTTATTTGTATAGGTATTTTAAAAGTGGTACTTGCGTCAAGTAAGCCAAAAATAATACGTTCATAAGTCATGGTACCCCAATCAGTGATAAAGGTGGTTTTGTAATCATATGCCCCTCTTACCTTGATTTGATTGTAACTAGAAAAAACATCAAGTAAGGGCATCATCAGTGTCTCTGTGACTCGCTGCAAAATCATTTATATATTAGGGAGAGAAAAAAAAACTTTCATAATAGCCTGCTTAACTGTGCGAAAATCAACGCGAAATATGACATGCTCAATGGATTTGCGGACAGGAACCAAATCTAAAACCCATTCAGAATATTTGGCTGGAAAGATGATATCAAACTTCAAGATTTTTTCCAATCTTTTTCGAATAGTTGCTTCCAGTGCAGGTTTGATAGGTCTTTGTTTTTTTCCAAACTGGTTTTATGCCTTCCTTGATGGGGATGGCATGCTATATAAGACTAGGATCAAAACCATGAAGATCCTCATAAGACCAAGAAAAAACATCTTGAAATTCACCAAGTAGTTTGGAAAACTTCATTTTCTCTTCATTTGAACATTTGGCACCTATTTTAACATTCTTTTGAGCTTCAGGTGTCCCAATGTTCAAGGAGATGGTTTCACCCACCTTCCCTTTTGACTCCTCTTATTTTTGTTTCTCTTTATTGCCTACATCACTCGATGAAAACGAACTCTCTAGAGGAGTCAAGCCCTTAGGAATCTTGTTATATTGCATGGATATAATTTCCTTGGACTTAAAAGGTTCATTTTGAATGAAATCACAAATGCTCTCATCGTTGGGAGAGACTTGCCAAGATTCTATATTGTTGGGGATATGTGGACGATAAAGAGATTGACAGGTACAATCAGGTCTGTGTAGCAGAAGTTGTTGATTAGGAGAGGCTGCAAAAATAGCTAACCCATCAGCCATTGAGTTTAATTCCCTCTTAACATGAGTGTTGTTGAAATATAATAAATTCAAGATAAGTGCCCAAATAGTTTGGGCATATCGTTTCATCAACTTGTTGCTAGGGGAGTAAATATTACGCACAAGATTCATAACAAGCTCAAAGTCCCCAAAAAATGAAAGGTGACCACAACCAAGATTATAGGGGTTCTCAATGCCTAATAATAAAGCTTCGAATCTGGTGACATTGTTCGTGCAAGCAAACTCCAACCTATAAGAAAATTTATGGATTTTTCCTACAAGAGAAATCAAAACAATTCCAGCTCCATTTCCTTCATTTGAGCATGAGCCATCAAAGTGCATGTGCCACATACCATCATCCAAATCGATTTGTTCCAAGGGAATGTTATCCTCCTCAGCAAAGATGGAATACACTCCTAGGTCCTCTTCGATATAGTTTACAATAGGTTGTGGGACACTATCTATGTAAGGTGAAACCCTTCCCTCTCTAAGGACTATAATGTTTTTACCATTCTGAGGAACGGATAAATGTGTCTTGTCAAGTGAGAGGTATCCACTTGTTAAAGATTTCCAATCTCTTCCCAATATGATTGAGTAATTTCTTACTAGCATATCGATTACCTGAATACTAAGGGTTGTCCTTATTTCAGGGTGTGCACATAGAACTAAAGTCACATCTTTAATCTCACCTATGGTCATTTGTTGTAGACTATTATAGGAGAGCATGCTTCTGGTATTTTCACTTGTACAAGACAAGTCTATCTCTTCCATAATAATCTTCGACATCACACTTGGGCCCGAACCCCCATCAATGAGGAAAAAATGGCCGATCTTATCCATAATATTTACAGAAATATAAAAAGGGGGATTTTTTACAGGGTATCTAAAGTTATGTACACCTACTTTATTTATAGACGAATCCTCTTTGTTTACCTCTCCTGAGAAGTTGGCTACAATGGAAGATTTTCCTTCCATGAATTATTTCAGATGCCTCTGTTGTTCAGAGACAACAACCATGTCGAAAAGGGTGGCATCTTCTTTGATGTTGGCCAACTGATTTAGAATATTGTATTTGGAAGAGGGGAGAGGGGGAGTTGTTTCTTGACTGTCAGGAACCTTAGGAACCTGAACCGTAGTAGCTGGTGAAGATGAGATTGGGTGTTAAGAACCCAATACTGAATATAAAACACCACAACAGATATAGAAGAACAATATGCAAAATCTCTCTTATTACTATCAAACCCTTAGGGTAGGGCAACACCATACAATGGATCCTATTATGGAAGGGATCCTCTCCTGTTC
>ML800156.1:80237-101947 GCA_009831015.1 Picea engelmannii
CCACTATTATCACTATGGGCCCTCTGGGCCCCCCCACTACCTCTTTAGCTACCTTACATTCCATCCCCCTTATGAAAGCGTTGTCCTCAACGCTTGATGTACAACCATATACCAGGGTCCCTTGGATAATTGTGGACCGTAATGCTGAAGAAGACTGAAGAACCAAAGTCCCATGGAGAAAGGAAATCCACCATGCTGAAGTAGTCCAACCACCATTGTAAGCCCGGGTCCCATGTACAAGTTCTCATGTGAACTCCCCGTAGAAGATTTTGGAACCCAATAACCAACTCCAAATGATGCTCCAAAGACTGACACCTATCATGTGGATCCAAATAAGAAGATCCATCCACATAGTGGAAAAGGGTCGTAGCAGAATCTGGAAGGAATAATACCACTGTAGAATATGCAGACTGAACGCTGGTAACTAGCTCTTGATGTGGGACCTTTATGTTCTCTACAGAAGGTGGAGTAGAGTCATCAAATAAAATATCGAAGTGGTTGTCATCCCAGAAATGACAACTATCCATATACCAATCATCACAATCGGCCTCAAAATCGTACCAAGCATATATTTCTTGATTATATGCATTCATGAGACCCTCCATAAGAAATCTTTCCTACATGTTATTCAATGAATCTTGAATACTACGAAAACTATCATTGATGCCATCTGTAATGATATTTGTGAGGCTGTCTGTGAGGCCTTGTGCTAACACATCCAATCTAGCATCCACTTGGGCTTTGAATGAATCAAGAATGTATTTCAAGTTTTGATATGAACTAGCCATCTGAGCACCCTATGAACTCTTCGGTCCTACAGTCGTCACGAAAAAACTCAAAAAATTGACCCAATAAGTTTCGGCAGAAAATCGCGGCTTTTTCTGGAAAAACCCTAAAAAACTGTTGAACTTCAAATGCTCATAACTTCACTTCCCGGACTCTGTTTCGGCTGATTTTTTTTTTTGAAATTGGGTGAAATTGTGAGAGGAACTCAAATATGTAACTTTTTTGGAAAAATTCGGCCTTCAACTGCTACAAAAATAAAAACAAATCGCGACGCCGTCCGCAGAAAAAACCCTGAAAATTTGCAGATTTTAAAACCTCAATATCTTGACCTTCCGGACTCCGTTTCGGACGATTTTTTTTTTTAACTTGGGTGTTTTTCTGAGAGGAACTCATATCTAAAACCATTTTATGCAAATTTTTCACAAAAATATACTGAAAATGTCTGGAATGTCGCGGTCCTCTTTTTTCTTCTCCGAAAAAAAATCTGCAAAAATAAAAAATATTTCCCCACAATGTATGCCCAAGGAAAGCGCTCTGATACCAATTGTTAAGAACCCAATACTGAATATAAAACACCACAACAGATATAGAAGAACAATATGCAAAATCTCTCTTATTACTATCAAACCCTTAGGGTAGGGCAACACCATACAATGGATCCTATTATGGAAGGGATCCTCTCCTGTTCACTTGCCTCTTCGAGGGGGCATCCTCCTAATGAACTTCAGCTCCAAACACAATATTTCTCTTCATGTCTCATTACATTGCTTGAGCCACTTTATATAGTGTTACCATCACCTAAGAACATTCTAGAGGAGGAATCTTCTAGAAGTAGAACCTTCTAAGAAGTTTTCTTACATTTATTATATCTAACTACCATAGTGGGCCTTATTTAATAATATAGTGGACCTAGTCCACCTTACATTGAATGACCTCCACTATTATCACTATGGGCCCTCTGGGCCCCCCCACTACCTCTTTAGCTACCTTACATTGGGATATAAAAATTGTGGGGAGGATCATATTTTCCTTTGGGAACGTAGGATTTGTTCCTATTATTGATGATTGCGACATCCTCTGGCTCTGCAAAATCTAGGACAACGATGGTAGTTTCTAGTATTTTACCAAATATCTTATCTATGGCACTCTTCCTTACCCTACATGTGGCTTCCTCATGGTGTTCCTTGCAAAAGTTACACCAACTTCGGGGCAAGATAGGTTTAGGATGAAAATTATTTTCAATTGGATTCCTAAAGGGGGGTGCAGAAGAGGATGAAGCTCCAGAGGTGAGAGGGGAGACAGTTCCTTTTCGCTCATATGATATCGTACGATTATTCATATCTTGTACTAACTATAGGAGGGCATAAATGTCTATATGTTTAACCGATTCTCCACAGAGAAGACATGTTCTTTCAAGATGTTCTCCATACTCTAAACAAGTATGCAGAGTGGAACTGAGATTATCAATGGATTTTTGCTCAAGCCTGTGACGGTAGGGGAAGGTAATGCATTGTAGTAATGCATGAAAGTAGCTTGGTTGTAGTAAGTTCAGGGATTTGATTGTATAACTTAGTGAAATGAAAGTTGAAGGACTTGATGGTCTCACCATCCTTATAGGCGATGTTATTGTATTCCCGTAAATTCTCGGTTGGCCTTTTAGATTTCCCATAAGTGGATCTGAACCAATATATTAACTCCTCCCAAGCAGACAGAATCTTAGGAGGAAGGTCAAATAAATCGGTCGCAGCCTTTCCTTCCAAGGAATTGACGAATAAGTGCATGCAAGTATCGTTTTCATTTTCCCCTATGTTGTGACAAGCATTAGAAAATGCCACCAGGTGTTCGTT
This sequence comes from Picea engelmannii, assembly GCA_009831015.1. NCBI lineage: Eukaryota > Viridiplantae > Streptophyta > Pinopsida > Pinales > Pinaceae > Picea > Picea engelmannii. The sequence continues at coordinate 82,871 of ML800156.1, forward strand.
TGTAGTGGCAGTGTTATTTCCCGAAAACCTAGGGAGATGCTCTTTGAATTTAGGAAGTGCACGAGTAGCAGGTGCTAGTTTAATAGGAGAGGACACATGCCAATGTGTGGTTGTGGCATCTTCTTCAAACTGAAAAAGTCCATACGTTTTAATGAATTTGGTGGGATTTGTGGTAGATTGGATAGGGATATGATGGTTATATAAGCTACCAATCACTGACGATGATGAAGACCGAGAGGAGGAAGCACTTCCAGTGCCACCAAATCCACCACTAGATTCCATCTTGTGGATGATAGGTGAGGGATAAAAAGACAAACTGGATGAATCAAACAAATTTCACCTTAGAGCACTTTGTTGGGTTGACAACACAATGTTCCTTCTTCCTATTTCAACAATAAGATTAATTTCAGGTGATAAGCCTCTTCTTCTTCTAGAAACATCAGAGTCTAAGGACATGAAAGTAAGGCCAAAAATGAAGGAACAAGAAGGTTACTACTAATTTCTAGGTTGTCTACATCTAGCTTCCCAACGTTCTTGGGCACTAATATCTTGTTCAATTGTTTCCCATGAATGATTAATCTCAACACGATTATTGGCAATGTCTAAAATGGTGTTGAACAAATTCAAAGCAATGTTGGTCTGATCTTGAAGACCGAGCTCAATATTGGGCTGCCCTACAACAGGCACAGTCATTAAAAATAAAACAGTCAAAGAATCAAAATCAGAAAAATAGATGTATTCAATGCAAATCAAGCATAAAAATTAACCAGAGAGATATTGAAGATCTCCCTAGTATGGTCGCCAAATAAATGTTGAGGAAAATATATGAAATGATCTTACTCAAGCATTTTCAGATTCTTCTTGGCTAAAGAAAAATAAATGGAAATATCACCCTATGTTTATAGCCATCAAAATTAATATCCTAACTCACAAGTATTGATTACAGGTGCTTAGGCTGTTTTTTTATAAATAAAAGCTTGCTGAAAAATTCATTATTTATGTGATTTTCTGAACATAACAATTGTTGAAATAAATATAGAGACAGAAGTAAAGACACCAAGGCGATAATCAAGACATATGAGACATAAAGAAATCCTTTATTTCATTCCAATTCATCAAAGATTCATTCTCTTTACAAAATTTCATGAAGAATTTTTGGACCAAAGTCAAACTTAGACGCCCTCGATGAAACATACAAAAGGACCTCTGACAAAAAATAAAAAAACTAAACTCTAAAAGTTGGATCATCTTGCCACAGATTTTTTCCCACTCGACTCTGCACAATAGGCTTTGTCAGTCATGAAAACTAATTCACAAACATACAAGTCTACATAGACTATCAAAGATAGATCAACACCTCTGAAAAACAAGTGTCTGAATAATGTAGCCCTGAATCTTGTTGTCTATAATAAGACCCTGCTATCATAAAAAATAATTAGGCTTGTGATAAATTAAGGAATGAATGAAAACTAAACTAGCTCAACACAAACTCAAAGATCAAACCTTAGTATGCTTCTCCTTCTATTCTCCTCTTGTTCCTCCCCTTCCTTTTGCCTTTAAGCAATTTAGAATTGGTTGAAGTAGTTGAACTACTTCATTAGTTAAGTTAACTAAAAAATCAACCAAATTTTTAGTTAGGGGGGGAAGTAATAAATAATAATAAGGGCTTTTAAATAAATAATAACTAGTAGGTGGGACCCCTTGTGACTCCCCTTTAGCTTTTAACAATCATAACACAACTAGTTAATTTAACAAAAACATCCCTCATTGTGACTCCCATCATCACATTCATGTTTGACAATTTATCTCAATGATATTTGAAATTATTTTCAAAATATATTACTCATATATCCAAAAATAACATGTTGTCCAAAATTTCTAAAGTCAACCGTTCTCAAAAATAAATAAATAAAAAATTAAAATCCATATTTCCCACTTTGAGATGCAATCCTTCCCTTGTTGTTGCTGTCAACTTTTGATTTATATGAATTTGCCTTGGGTTGTGTTGGGCCTTTAGGCCTAATATTGTTGATCACATGAGAAAAATCATCTCTCAAATTCATCGGGGAGGACACAGATTTATTAGAGCCATTGTAGGGTGAGGAAGGGGAAACAATGGCTTTTCCTTTTTCAGGGGCATGGTGGGCCTCAGTTTTCAAGTTTTTACAAGCATGGAAAGACTGAACTGGTGAGTGGAGAGGGGAAACATGGACAATCTGATTGATAGGCAGGGGAGCAGGTAAAGACAAATTGGGCCAGCCATGATGTTGGGAGACTGTCGGGTGGACAAACCCTTATCATCCGTCATTTTCAAGAACCTCAGGGTGCAATAAGACATGAGGGGGCATGGGAATACCAGGGGATCGTGGATCTTGGAAGGGAGGCCCTTCAGGCCTAGGTTGGACCATACCTTTCCCAATCCAATTGAAAAACCCAGCCTAAAATAGCTGGCCTAACTCTTGCGAGTCATCATCAAAGAGAATGGAGAATCTTGGCCTTCTCTGGCCCCTGTTCTATTTACCTCTTCCTCGGTTACCTCTGCCATGGCTACCTCAGCTGAAAAATCTCATTCCTGTATGCATAATTGATTAGAAAATAGTTTCTTTAACAACCATACATGACAAATACTTTAAAATATGAAATAAATTTTGGCTCAGCAATATATTAGACTCATGCAATCCAGTCCATACAAATTGTTTAACCGTTGTCAATGAGCGGAGGGTGAACAAAGGTTCTGGGATATGCAAGGGGTTTGTATAGAGTGAAAAATGTTAAAATGAGATGAAAAAGAACATGGTTACTGGTCACTGACAACAACAATCAATCAAAATGTAAACCAAAGAACATATCAGTATAATCCATCCTTGTGATCCCAAACCGTCACAATATAGAGCTATTCTTAACTGTAATTAAATTTTAGGAACAAGGAGTGAGTAATGAATATGGGAAGGTGAGGGGATTGTAATTAGCGAAAAGTGAAATAATGGTAGGGGAAGATAGCGGTTACTGTTCGAAAAATTAATTAAGTAATTCCATAATAAAATTATATATTAAAAGAAAAGGTCCAACACTAACCAAATAGTCATTGTGATCAATTAAACAACTACTGTGTAAAATTTAATCATTTATGTGTATTAACTTTCTCACTGCTTGCAATTAAATTTTTAACACGGTGTCATCAAAACTCAAAATAATATGCCTTTCAAAACAACCTATATCAGAGTTATGTTTCTTCCCATTCGTCCTATTTAATATTTAAAACAATTTCTAAATGAACACACAGTCACTTGTTTCCACTCTGTTCCATCAAAACATCAACCACTAGCCATGAATTATTTCATCAAATCAAACACATACACAAAAATTGTGCCTGATTCCATTTCTCTAATCAATTTATAATTGAATTGCAACAAAACCATATTGCTATAAAACCCATGCCCATCTTTGATGGTGTAATTGAACGATATCCATAACATATATGGTGGACAACCAAGCCACAACTATCACGATTTTAAATTGTAATACTCTCGATTGGAAATTAAAACACACAACAACAAAAACCCTTATTCCAACCTATATCATGCCATAGGAAACACACAACCCAACGCATAAAGAAAAGAGGCATATTCCCGATCAACCATAAAACAATGTTGAGTTAACCATTCGATTGTTACAACACAAGAGGCAATGACTGTATGCCCATTTCATTTCTCGAATCAATCAATTAACCATGTTGAGCTATCGATTTGACTGTTATAAGAAACAATGCATTGACTAAATACCAATAACCAAAACTACTGTCAATGTTATCAACAAAGACGAGCCAAGAACCAACCACTGTTGACGATACCACATCAACTCATAACAATCAACAATATACCCAACATGAGTAGACCACCAACAACAGGTGAGAAATGTTTGGGACCATACGGTCGGCATACATGCCATATCAATAACCTCACAGACAGGGTGACAGTTCACGAGATAGGAGAGACTATGAACATAGGAGGAGAGGCTTCATATAATAACACTGAGAACACTTAGGGAATAACCCTTGTGGTTTTCCCAATCAACCCACATAATGTTGATATAAAAATAGAGCCACAAAATAACAACCAACCCTAAAGCCAACATCTTGGCATAATAGCTACCTGAACCAATTGTGCAGAAACCACAATCATACACGAACCCACGACCAGGAAAAAATGATAGCAGTGACCCACGATGTTTTAAAATTAAACACAGGAACCAAATGCGATTGGGTATGTTTACAAGAACTGTGTGGAGACAACCAGGGAGTCTAGACCAAATGAAAACCCTCCAAGCAAAACCCATAAGACAACAGAGAGACTTCATGGCTTCCACCACACATAATCATCAATGAAATTGTGACCTCAACTATCCAATCCCTTCATTTACGGTGAATACACACAACCAACCATTCTAGAGAAATATCACAAGTTTAAAAAATTGCCAATCTCAGGAAAAGCATAGACCCATACATCACTGATCCAATATCTATTTCATAATAAGAGCGGGTTCATGGATGGAAAAAGAGACATACCTGTAACCAAAAATCCTTAAAAATGTGAGCTTGGTCGAGCAATTCTTCCCTTGCCTGAAAATCAAAGCTTTACTACAGTGAAACACAATTGAACAATAGCCAATCTAGGGTGGCAGCCAGTGTGAGAGGTATGGAGTGACGTGTAGTAAATTCACGTCGCCTCCATCCTCCACTCATTAAATTACTTAGTACACACCAGCCAACCCTCCATTAATCCATTAATTAATCTATGCATCGAACTTAACATCCATCACTTGTCAAATGCGCCACCCCATATCACATTTAACGATTACCAACCATACCATAACGCATATCAAATGTGTTTTATTATAACTCAATAAATAGTATAGATACAAACTTTGTTAGCTAGGACTAACAACAATCCTTTTAATTTCATTTGCATATAACGTAGCAGAGCATAGTATATGATAGCTTCTTTCCTTGGATTTTTTTCATATTTCTTTTATCTTTTGTCATGACTAACATGTTTTTTGTGCAGGTGCAACATGTAACAGATCATGGCGTTAATAGCAATGTGATAACATTGGATATAATCCATTCACACAATATGGAATTTAGAGCTTAGATCAATTAGAAACAACACATAATACGCATTTTCCATCTGTTATTATGTCGCAAATAAAACCAAGAAATCATCAATCATGTAGAACCCTGTAAGCAATGTCGAACAACAACATAACATCAAATAAGAACCCAATTTGATCCTCACATCTACAAGGGGTCCCACCTACTAGTATTATATATATCATTAGATTATAATAATAGGCTTTACCAATACTTTGTGGGCAAAATCCTCGTTGCGATTTTTATCGTCAACACCAGGAAGAAAAACAGATTTGTATACATACACAGACATTATTTCGATTTTGTTGTAAAACTCTGTTTTGGTGATTAATATTAATACTATGACTGTGTTTTTACCTTGAAGTAGTGCCAAGACTTTCAGGGGGGGCCACCAGTGGTCTGGGTAGCTTGTTCATATCAGTGTATATTTACATCTTTGCATTTTATTTTCATCACTTGTTAATTTCGAATTACTTGTTAAAATTGTGTTACTGTGTATATTTCTTTATCTAATTTGCAGGTTTCTTGCTGAAGTGTATTACTGTGTATGTTCCTTTATCTAATTTGCAGGTTTCTTGTTGAAGTGTATTACTGTGTATATTTATGTTCTTGCTGAAATTGTATTTTTGTTACAGGGTACTCATAGTTGTCCATAATTGTTTATATTATGATATCTAATATCTTGTTATGCAGGTTGCAACTCATTTGTTTATTTGTTTACTTATGCTATCATAGCTCTTTGTTTTTGTTTATAAAGTTGTAAATCATTCCACAGTTTGGTTACTTTGCAGTGTTTCTTTTAGCCACCTTTACTTTATTAAATTAGGTCCACTACTTCTTGTAAATTTACATAAATTGTTCGCTTTATTTTCAACATTAGAATGCTAGGATCAAAATTGATTTTGAATTATAATTTTTAATTATGTTCTAGTTATGATTTTGAGTTATGATTTTTACTAGTTATGAGTTTATAGGCTTGCATGAATTATCAATTATGTACAAAGTATTTTCCATTATTAGAGTGATAGGATAATAGTTGATTTTAAATCTTTTTTATACAATGATTGTATGCTTTGTTAATTAGAAGATCATAATGTTGTTCATTTTTAATTTAAATGTTATCATGATGTTGTTCATTTATAGTCAGTGATATCAGTGTAAAGGTAGGGTTCATTCCTCATAGGATAAATATAATTGTGAGTCTTTGAATGAGTATTTTAAGAATAGATTGCTTTGAATACATATATTAAAGAATTGTTTTTAAGAGATAGTTTGCCTTATGAATTCACTACCCATAACCATAGATTGCTTTTGAAGAAAGATAGTTTGCTTTGATTAGTTCACTATCCATAATCAAAGATTGTTTTTAAAGAAATATAACTTGTTCTTATTCAAGATTTGATTACTTAGAATAATGAGTTCACCATTCATAATTGTAGATTACTCTTTAAATTTAAAGTAAATCCCTTCATTATTTGAGTTTATTGGAATTAGATTAGATTAGGATAGGTTAGGATAGATTAGAGCTCTAGACCTGCACATACAGTGCTAGCACCTTGAAGCTTACGAGCTCCAGGTTGACAATTTAATGTCGAAATAGATAGCATATATTTCACTCGACATTTTTGGCGTCGTTGTCGGGGAGGTAATAAAAGAGATTAGAGCTTAGGTAGGTAGGTTTTTTTTCATTACACAACAAGGGGGAGGAGAAAATTTAAGACGAGAGGTAAGAACCTGTGCATCCATTTTAATGGGTCGCTCCAAAGCCTTCTTGGTCCCTTTCTGCAAGAGTGTTCACTTTTTCTGCAAGTTTGCTTACTTTTCTTAGTTTGTTTACTTTTCTTAGTTTGTTTACTTTTCTCAGTTTGTTTACTTTCCTACAATTTACTTTCCCATGAGCGTGCTTTATTTCCTGCACAGTGTGCTTACTTTTCCACAAGCATACTTTATTTCCTGCACAATGTGTTTACTTTCCCGCAATTTAGTTTTCTTGTCAGTGTGCTTATTTTACTGCAAGAGTTTTCTCTTTTATTTCTTTTATGCAAGTTTTATTTCTTTCATGCAAGTGTGCTTCCCTTTCGCAAAATGTGTTCATTTTACTTCCAGTGTGTTTATTTTCATACATGTGTGAGTTTGATTTCATTCCTGCAATCATATTTTATTTTATGCTTTGATTTCTTTCCTGTAAGTGTGATTTATTTTATGCAAGCATGGTGTGTTTAGTTTGTGCAAATCTGCTTTAAATATGTCTTTCATCTTTTAGGTAGTTGTGATTAAAAACTTAAAAAGATCTATAATAATAAAAAACTTTTTGATGTTTTAAACCCTGGACACTAATCCCTGTGTGAGGTAGGACCCATCAACCAACATAATGGATTCAAAGGTGACCATTAGTTTGGGAGAACTCTCTCAAATCCTAGCAGTAGCTAGGATCTCTTGTTTTTAGGAAGAACACATCTTGACAATAGTCAAGAACTTGTCTACCTCTCTGGAAATATTAGAAGAATCAAGCTCTTATGAGCTACAAAATGATTTTCCTTGCCAAACTATGAAGGAAGCTCAAAATTTATGGACTACATCCAGTGGAGAGAAATCACTAAGACCCGATATTGAGGAGTTCTCAACATCCATCTCAACAGATCCTTTATGTACTTCAGAAATCAATCATCCAGAAGAAGAAGATCTACATAGCATGATGAAGGAGAACACATAAATTACTGTTGATGAACATCAAGATTACATTGAAATTTGGTTTCAAGAGATCATCAGGCCACAATACTATTCTCTTCTTCAACACCTTCTGATGCCAAAACAAGTATGTTGGTTGGTCCTTCATATCCAGGTAATCACTGCGGTAAATTTTTCATATGCGGATATGGGTATATTTCTTATCTTGCTTCGCACATGGTTACATTGGAAAAGTTCTTACACTTGAATAATGATTTTCCTTTATTTTTAGGTAGGGTAGGATAATAAATAAAAGCTGCATGTTGTTAGTTTAGCTTAAAGTCTAATGCAACCTCATTTTACATTTTATTTTTAATAAAAGAACTATGAGATACATGTGCATATGACTTGATCTCATTGATCTCATTAGTTTTTTATATTTAGAGTGTGTTTTTTGAAAAAAAGTTTTAGAACCTTTTTGCAGGTATTCATCTAACAACAAGTGGACAACTCCAAGGAGACAAAAAGGGAAGTATTTTCCTTTGAAAAAGATATTTCTATATTTGAACCTTGTTGTCTGCTTAAGCATTAATTGAATAATGACTTTTTATTGCTTGTTGGGAATTAGCCATATTTTTGCAAGATTTCTATCTTCCTTTTTCTCAAGGCATCTTTAATGGCAGTTGCTCTTAACCTCCACCACTAGAGGATATAAGGAAGTGTGATGCAGGAGCATCATCGACTCATCAAGCGAGCCAGCGCAGAAGCGGAAGACAACTGGAAGGCGTCCAACATAAACTTTTGAAAACACCTTGAAACTGTTGCGCGAACATTAATGAGGAGATTTAATGAGGCACACTTTGTATATTGTAATGGACCTTGAGCGGATAGCTCTCGTCCTTTAGTAGGTAGACAACATTTAATATAGTTAATGCTGGTAGATAGGATTTTACTTCATAGATTAGACAGTTTTAGAAAGAAGGAGGGAGAATGGATATAGACACCGTCATTGTGCATTGTAACATTATTCAGAAGCATCTAGAGCAAGAAGAAGTAGAGAGATGTGTAAGACACCCATGTACAGACATTTGAATTAATAGAAGAGTTCTGATTCAAATTCATGGTTTGTGTTGTTCTCTGTGTATTTGATGTTGATATGCTCATGAATGTTTTCTTCCTGTCATACATTTGTTTTTATGTGTTGTGTATGTGATTTCATGGATGAATTGAAGTCTGAGAGAGTGAAGGAATGAGTTTCAATTGTTTCTCTATTTGAATCAAAGATTCCTGCAAGGAGTGCAGTCGAATTTTCCGCAAGGAGTGCGTTGACAGAGGGTTCAGATAGAGATAACTTTTGTTCTCATTCATCCCACAGGTGCAGTTGGGAATAGGAGCCATGAAAGTAGTGCGCAGGCCAGGTAAAAGGTCTCAGGGTTGCGAACCTGAGTGAGTCTTTAAAGGATTGATGCTACGAGAGTGCGCAGAATCGAGGGGCTTCAACACTTAGACGTGGTTGGAGGTTTGCCGCAAGGAGTGCGTGCAAAGTATCTTTCTGAGAACTTGAAAGCCGTGAAAACCTCAGGAAGGATAGGTCCCTGAATACGTCGAAGGATTTCACAGAGAAGTTGTGGTGGATTATCCGAGCAGGCACTGCAAGTTTGCGCGCAGGTGAACAAGTCTTCGTGGAGGAAGGAACAGACGGCCGAAATTCCCCAGGGAGAATTCGCGAACCATCGTAAGCTGTTAGATCTTGTGGATGTGCAGGGGAGATACAGTGGTGTATTCCCGAAGGTTTAAGCTCAGGACAGATAGAGCGTTGATCCAAGTCAATCAGGACCATTGAATCTACACGTATGTCGTGTATCGGGGGTTCGTGAGTCAAAGCTCCAAAATATTGCATCAGGAATCGCGATATTGCGATACGCGATATCCCGACAAGTCGAAGGACGGCGTGTGGGTCACAGCGGAGTCAGCGAGTGGAGGAAAGGTGGCACACTGTATCGGAGTTCGAGAGAAGTAAAGTCCCAAAACCATTGACATAAGAATTCACGATCCCGCGAACCCCGAAATCCCGATAGAAGTGACGGGGAGTTGAGGGGACAACTTGCACATGCGTCAAAGTTTTGGTGTATCGGGCATCGGGATTTGGTAAGATGAGTGCTTGGTGTTATGAGTGTCGAATCCCCGATAGGAGAAACTCCGAAAGAGACTTGAAAGGTCAGCGTTGACTTCCATCGGGGTTCGAAGTTTTGAGAATCCAAAACCATGCGACCACAAGACTCGCGAAACTGCGAAGTCCGATTTCCCGGTCGTTAGGGGAGATCTTTTGGAGAACTACTGTGGGTGTGGAAAATTCCCGGTAGGGAATTAGAAGAACGGTTTCAGTTCTTTGGGCCGAAAGGAAGAGAAGATCCTGTGTGAGCGGACATGCCTACGGGTGCGGTTGCATCAGTTTTACTCATAGTATTCTTTCCTCCTGGTCTTCTTGCTCACTCTCTTGTCCAGTATGCACTCCATCTGTGGTTTCTCTGCAACTGGCATCTGTTCCATCCATTGGATCACTGGTTCCTCTGTTCCAGTCTCTGCTTCTCCAGCCCTGTATGGGTATAAATCTGTGACATTGAATATCAGAGATATTCTGATCCCATCGGGTAATTCAATCTCATAAGCATTTTCCCCAAATTTTCTCAAGACCTTACATGGTCTGATTTTGTTCATCTTTAATTTATTGTATGTTCCCCTCGAGAACCTTTCCTTTCTCAAATTTGCCAGAACTAGATCACCAACCTCAAACTGAAGTTGTCTTCTATGTTGATCTACCCTACGCTTATATTCCTGGCTTGATTTCAGCAACCGCTCTTTCACCCGGCTGTGAAGTTCCTTCATCGCCTCAGTGAATTCTTCTGCACTAGCGCTGCTAGTCGTAGTCTATTCTGAATCCCTCAGTTCAGAAACTCCTCTCGGCTGCATCCCATAGACAACTTGAAATGGACTTTTCCCTGTGCTCCGATTTACTGATTCATTGTATGCAAACTCTGCCTGTGGTAATATGTGGTCCCAACTACTGTGGTGCTTTGTCACCAATCTTCTCAGCAAGTCTCCCAGACTTCTGTTGACCACTTCCGTCTGTCCATCCATTTGAGGATTATAAGCTGAACTAAACATCAAATTAGTCCCCAACTTCTTCCATAAGGTTCTCCAAAAATGCCCTATAAATTTCGTGTCTCTGTCCGAAACTATGCTTTTCGGCAATCCATGAAGTCGAATGACCTCCTTGAAAAACAGATTTGCGATGTGAGTCGCATCACTGGTTTTCTGGCATGGGATAAAATGTGCCATCTTGGAAAATCTATCCACCACCACAAAGATCGAATCAAATCCTCTTTGCGTCCTTGGCAATCCCAATACGAAATCCATGTTGATTTCATCCCACGGCCTCTCAGGTATGGGCAATGGTTGATAGAATCCTGCATTCTTCTTTCTTACTTTCGAATGATGGAAAATTATGCATCTGTCTACAAATATCTTGACATCTTCTCGCATCCCTGGCCAAAAATATGACTCATTCAATTTCGTAAATGTCTTGTCATGACCGAAGTGTCCTGCCAAGCCTCCGCTGTGTTTCTCCTTTAACAGGTTCTCCCTCATGGAGCATTTCGGAATACACAGTTGATTGCCTCGGAAGATAAATCCTTCCTGGATCATGTAGTCCATCCATTGGCTTCTGTCTCTGAAAACTGGATTCTCAGCTACTTCATACGCCTCTCCAAAATCCTGATCATCTGTGTACATGTCCTTGAGAACATCAAAGCCTAACGTCCTGACTCGGAACTCCTGCATCAGCATGCATTTCCTGCTCAAGGCATCAACCACTTTGTTAGCAGTACCCGAAATGTGTTTAATCACAAATGTGAAATTCTGCATATACTCTACCCATTTTACATGTCTCTGATTCAACTTCTCCTGTTGAGTCACAAACTGTAATGTGTGGTTATCACTATATAAAACAAATTCCTTTGGGATCAAGTAATGCCTCCACTTCTTCAGCGCCTGTATGATGGCATAAAATTCCTTGTCGTATGTGGAGTATTTCACCTTTGCCTCATTCAACTTCTCACTGAAATATGCAATCGGTCTGTCTTTCTGACTCAAGACCGCTCCTATGAAACCCGCTTGCATCACATTTCACCTGAAATGTCTTCTGGAAATCCGGTAACACCAAAATTGGTTGTTTCGTGATCTTCTGCTTCAACAGATTGAAGCTCTTTTCAGCCTCTTCAGTCCAATCAAAATATTTATGTCTTTTCTTGACTATGTCCATCATCGTTGCGCTAATCCCATTGAAATTTCTGATGAACTTTCGATAGAAACTAGCCAAACCATGAAAACTCCTCACCTCAAAAATGTTTCTCGGTGATGGCCAATCCTTGATCACTTCCACCTTATCTGGATCCATATTCAACTCATTAGACAAAATAACAAACCCCAAATAAATGACCTCTGTCTTCATGAATGAGGATTTCCTCATATTAATCAACAGCTTCTCCTGTTGTAGTTTCTGCATCACTGTAGCCAAATTCTTCAAGTGTTCTGCAACTGATTCAGTGTAAATCAGTATGTCATCCAAATATACAATGACGAACTTCCCGATGAAATCCTTCAGGACTTCATTCATTAACCTCATAAAGGTACTTGGCGCATTCGTCAAGCCAAACGGCATGACTAGCCATTCATACAAACCCTCAGTTGTCTTGAATGTTATTTTCCACTCATTGCCTTCCCTCATGTGAATCTGGTGATATCCGCTCTTCAAATCAATCTTTGAAAAGTATTTTTCTCCACTCAAGAAATCCATCAAATCATCCATTCTTGGCAATGGAAATATGTACCTGATGGTTATCTTATTAATCACCCTTGAGTCAGTACACATCCTCCAGCCTCCGTCTTTCTTCAGACTGAGTACTGTTGGAATAGCACATGGACTCAAGATTTCCCTGACCAAACCTTTGTCCACTAACTCCTGGACTTGCTTCTTAACCTCTTCATTTTATTGCGGCGTCAACCTGTACGCGGCTTTTTTCAGCAAACTAGCTCTTGGTATGAGATCAATGTGATGACTCACACTCCTCATCGGTGGCAACGAACGAGGTAATTCATCCACTATGATGTCAGTGAACTCTTCCAGCGGTTCCTGAACCTCATCCGGTAAATCATCCACCCTTGTGCTAGTCAGAACAATCCTCGGTTTCCTGACCACAAAGAATTGTGGATCTTCTTTCTTCTTCACCTCCGTAAGAAGTTCCTTCCCACTCATGAGAAGTATTGTGTTGCTTACTTCCGGCTTCACCTCCTTATCCTTTCTCGGAAGCAACATATGGGTTCTCCCATTCTTCTCCAAGGTATATGTGTTCATTCTCCTGTCATGAATCACATTTCTGTCATATTTCCATGGTCTACCCAGCAATAGATGACATACATCCATAGGAATAACATCACACAAGATTTTATCATTATATCCTCCTATCTTGAATTCAACCAAGCATTGTTTAGTAACAGTTACCTGGTGTCCTTTCTGTAGCCATGAAACTCTGTATGGGCTTCGATGATCAATCATCTCCATCTCCAGCTTCTCTACCATCTCCATAGATACGATATTATCCGTGCTATCGCTGTCTACAATGACCTTGCACACCCTGTCCTTGGTTTTGCAAGCTGTTTTGAAAAGTATGGTGCTTTGGACGGAACTTTCCACCTCTTTCTCAGGTGTTAAGAGAACTTTACGCATCATCAATGACCTTCCACCTTCTGCATCTTCGGCCTCAACATCCTTCCTCTGTGCTTCGGCGATGTGAGCTTCTCCAATGTCCTTCTTTTTTTCTGGACACTCATAAGACTTGTGCCCATTCCTTCCGCATGTGAAGCATGTGATTACTCCACCTATTCCTCTTCCTCTACCTCTAGTACGAGGAAACATGTTATTATCAGCATAATCTCTTCTCTGTTCATTATGTTGCCTTCTCTATTCAACATATGGTCCTCTCTGTGAGGTTCCACCTCTATCAACTTTACCCTGAGGTTTCTTCCATTCCTCCTTGGGCTTCTGGTATTTGTCTTGGGAAACCGACTTGCCTCTGGACTGACTCTTGTCTCGCCCTCGATGACCTTTCTTATGGCTCAGCCTCTCTTTAGCTTTCAGAGCCATATGATAAGCATCCTCCACAGTTCAGATGGTGACCATGCTCATCTCATCCTGGATATCATATCTCAGGCCATTCATATACCTGGAAACCTTCTCATCATCACTCTCCCGATGACCTGCCCTGATGTTTAGTCGATAGAATTCCTCTGTGAATTCCTTCACTGTCATCAGCTTCTGTCTCAGGTTCAGCATCCTCCTGAACAGAGTGATTTGATAATCTCCCGGGATGAACTTTTCCTTCATCTTTGCAATCATTCGATCCCAACTCTTGATCTTCTTCTTGCCTTTGCAGAGTCTATCTGCTTGTAGCTCGTCCCACCACAATGTTGCATGTCCTTTCAAGCGCGTGACAGCATGCTTGACTTTCTTATCCTCTTCGATATCTTCATAGTCTAAGTAGGTGTCGAGAGATCTAATCCAATCTAGTAGCTCCTCTGCATCCAAATTTCCCTCATAAACTGGAATGTCCATCTTTTCTTTTGCACCCATCCTGGAAATAGCTCTGATCAAACGCTCATTTGATGCATCTTCAACTACAACTTCCTCCTCTCGTTCAGCCTCAATCTCTCTCTCGGAATCACTGATATCCCCAGCACTAGCTGTGCATCTTTGAGTTGTCTCCATATCTTCGAGTCTTGCTCGTAGATCACGCATTTGTCTCTCCATTTGTGGATTTTCCATCTTCCTGCCTCTTCTTCGTGGAATTTCCCTATCCTTTGGGTCGGGTGACTATCTTTCTCTCCTTGGCGGCATGGAGAATTTTCCTCTTCTTTGCTACAGAAAGCAAAGAAATTTTCTGGGCTCTGATACCAAAACTGACGTAGCCGCACCCGCAGGCATGTCCGCTCACACAGGATATTCTCTTCCTTTCGGCCTGAACAAGTGAAACCGTTCTTCTAATTCCCTACCAGGAATTTTCCACACCCACAGTAGTTCTCCAAAATATCTCCCCTAACGATCGAGAAATTGGACTTCGCAGTTTCGCGAGTCTTGTGGTCGCGTGGTTTTGGATTCTCAAAACTCCGAACCCCGATGCAAGTCAATGCTGACCTTTCAAGTCAATTTCAGAGTTTCTCCTGTTAGGGATTTAGCACTCGTAACACCAAGAACTCGTCTTACCAACTCTCGATGCCCGATACGCCGAAACACTGACGCACATGCGAGTTGTCCCCTCAACTCCCCGTCACTTCTATCGGGATTTTGGGGTTCGCGGGATTGAGAATTCTTATGTCAATGGTGTCGGGACTTTACTTCTCCCGAACTCCGATACGGTGTGCCACCTGTCCTCCACTCGCTGACTCCTTTGTGGCCCACACGACGTCCTTCGACTTTTTGGGATATCGCGTATCGCAATATCACGATTCCTTATGCAATATTTTGGATCTTCGACACACGAATCCTCGATACACGACATACATGTAGATTCAACGGTCCTGACTGACTTGGATCAACACTCTTTCTCTCCTGAGATTAAACCTTCGGGAATACACCACTGTATCTCCCCTGCACATCCACAAGATCTAACGGCTTACGGTGGTTCGCGAATTCTCCCTGGGGAATTTCGACCGTTTGTTCCTTCCTCCACAAAGACTTGTTCACCTGCACGCAAACTTGCAGCACCTGCTCGGATACTCCAACCACAACTTCTTTGTGCAATCCTTCGACAGATTCAGGGACCTATCCTTCCTGATCTTTTCACAGCTTTCAAGTTCTCAGAAATATACTTTGCACGCACTCCTTGCGGCAAACCTCCAACCATGTCTAAGTGTTAAAGCCCCTCGATTTTGTGCACTCTCCTAGCATCAATCCTTTAAAGAATCACTCAGGTTCACAACCCTGAGACCTTTTACCTGGCCTGCGCACTCCTTTCACGACTCTTGTGGCCAACTACACCTGTGGGATGAATGAGAACAAAAGTTATCTCTATCTGAACCCTCTGTCAACGCACTCCTTGCGGAAAATTCGACTGCACTCCTTGCAGGAATCTTTGACTCAAATAAAGAAACAATTGAAACTCATTCCTTCACTCTCTCAGAATTCAATTCATCCATGAAATCACATACACAGCACATAAAATAAAATGTATGACAGGAAGCAAACATTCATGAGCATATCAACATCAAATACACAGAGAACAACACAAACCATGAATTTGAATCAGAACTCTTCTATTAATTCAAATGTTTGTACATGGGTGTCTTACACAGCTCTCTGCTTCTTCTTGCTCTATATGCTTCTGAATAATGTTACAATGCACAATGAGGGTGTCTATATCCGTTCTCCCTCCTTTCTAAAACTGTCTAATCTATGAAGTAAAATCCTATCTACCAGCATTAACTATATTAAATGTCGTCTACCTACTAAAGGACGAGAGCTATCCGCTCAAGGTCCATTACAATATACAAAGTGTGCCTCATTAAATCTCCTCATTAATGTTCGCACAACAGTTTCAAGGTGTTTTCAAAAGTTTGTGCTGGACGCCTTCTAGCTGTCTTCTGATTCTGCGCTGGCTCGCTTGATGAGTCAGCGATGCTCCTACATCAAAGTGACACCTTGTCTATAAAACCTAGAGGTTACTCGTACACTTTCCCCAAGAACCCTAAGTAGGTGAGTAAAGTATCTTTATGAAAGATTAGCAAGAAGGTTTGATGATCTAAAATTGAAGAAGACTTGAAATACTTGAAATTATTTGCAATTTAAATGTCATGTGTTTAAATCAAAAGGATCAGTTTGCAACACATAAATTAAGGGATTTATTATGCAAAATACACATAGACAACAGCATAATCAATGAACATAAGCACATAAACACAACAATTGATAAAGGAGTTCACCCCTCTCTTGGGCTACATCTCCTGGTCCAGCTTCCAATGGATCATTATTATTAATTTATCAAAACTGCTCAAAAACATGTCTTACAATGCTCAAACTGACAAACCAACTACTCCAATGGCTTCAAAGCATCCAAAAACCCCTGTCTCGGCTCTTTCGGCACCTCAATCGGTCGAAAAATGAAGAAGTTAGGCCTCCTGGAAGTCTCCCTCTTCAAGCTTGTTGTCTCTGCATCTACAAATTGCACCCTTGTCAATTGAACCTGGCTCACACGCAATAAGTAGCGTGAAAACCCAGCATCGAGCGCAACCACGCCAACGGTGCAAATCGTAGGACGGTTAAGGGCGCGCCAGCCCCTAACCGCCTAGCACCTGGGCGTATGGGTCATAGAACCGCGCGCTTAAATAAATGGGGCTCCGTCCATATAAAATGGTAACATAACCATTGGAACCATATTACAAAACGCGCATGCCAATACATACATATACCCATGGGCACATACATATGAAAAGCGCGCGACCAAGGGCTGGGCTAGGTCCGGCCCGGTCGCGACCAAAAACTATACCACAAGCGACTTTAAATTTAATCCAAAACATATATATATCAAGGCATAAGTGGTAGCCCGATTGGTTATTGGAGTTTGTGGAAGTGTTTTTGCATTGGGGAGGTCCGGGGGTCGAACCCCACGGACTCCATACATTTTAAAAAACAACAATAATAACCACTATCGGGGTGCCACGTGGCAGCCCCTGATTGGGCCACGTGGCATCCAACCATTCGCTCGAACAGTGCCACGTGTTGTCTTCCCATTTGACCACCTGTCATCCAATAATAAACTGCCACATCACCACACGTACAGTCGTACGGCTCTGCCACGCTGGACTATACGGACTGTACAATCAACATCAAAATTTTTCCTTGTTTGACTTAATGAACAGATCGCTATATCTCTTGCTCCCGACGTCTGTTGGAGATGAAACGAGTTGCGTTGGGTTCGCAACGACAAGGCATGTGCTCTCGTCTGGTTTGAAATGATTCTAAGCACTTTGAATTTTTGAGCAAAATTTGATCCCCTGATCACACCTCCCCATTGGAAAGCTTTTGGACCTCCAAAAGACTATTTTCAGTCTATGCGAAGATGAGGGTAGAGTTCCCTCACCCTTCCAACCTCAATCCACTTGGCCTTGCTTGGATTCGTCCCCTTAAGACCAATTCGAAGATACTCCACATTTCCTCGTTTTGAAGTTCGCATTTTCCTGTCAAGGATGGCGTCTTTCTGCAGTTCTGTTAGATACTCTGGAGAAAAATCATCTATGGAAGGAATTTGAACATGCTCTCCTTGATCATCAATCAATGGAGGCTCATACAACTTCAAATTCTCAACATTAACAACTGCATACATCTGCATATAAGGAGGCAAATCTAAACGAAAAGCATTGTTACCAATCTTGTCAATAATCTTGAAAGGACCATATCGAATTGGTTTCAACTTTTTACCTTCCCCTTTAAGCCTATCTTTACTGATGTAAAGCCAAACTTCATCTCCAACTTGGAAACTATGATCAACACGATGCTTGTCATGTCTCACTTTGTACTTGGCCTGACTCTTTTCCAACTGCTCTTGCACCACTTGATGTATCGACTGAATTTGTTCAATGAACTTCTCTGCCCTATCAATGTCATATTGACCATCGACAGCAATATCTTTCCAAAAGATAAAATCTAAAGGCGACTTGGGAAAATAGCCAAAACATGCTTCAAATGGAAACGTTTGAGTCAAAGAGTGCTTAGCTCGATTGTACGCATGCTAAATGTAATGTAAATGTTCATCCCAAAGTTTAGGATGCTTACTGCAATAAGCACGAAGAAGATGCACCACTGTATGATTTACCACCTCTGTTTGACCATCTGTTTGCGGATGAAAAGTTGTGCTCTTTTTAAGTTTTGTGTCCATGAGTTCCCATAAACTCAACCAAAAACTTCCAACAAATCGAGAATCCCGATCAGAAATAATGGACTTAGGCAATCCAAAATGCACCCAAACATTTTGAAAGAACAACTGTGTCGTTTGTTCTGATGTTACCTGTTTAGTACAAGGCATCAAAATACACATCTTGCTAAATCGATCAACCACAACATAAAGATAATCATGACCTCGTCTCGACATAGGTAAACCACCAACAAAATCCATGGAAATACTTTCCCAAGGTTGAGAAGGAACTGGAAGTGG